>OLMO02000252.1:12773430-12789120 GCA_900291935.2 Cassiopea xamachana
ATGAAAATCTATAGAATTCTTTCCTTCCTACTTGTGACCAACTGAAAAATCGAAAACTCTAATTAGACTCGTGGGAAACTTCCAATTGTGTTGTTGAAGAATACACTTTTTTTATAAGAAAAAAGTTTTATAAGAAAATAAGGCTCAAATCGTCAAAATCTTAAGAAAATTGTAAGAACATCACGAGGTTCACTTTCCAAAATTAAGTGTTTACATTGGCCAAAAATCGGTATTTTGTCGTTATTGCACTGAAAATGTTAAAGATGGAATTCAAATTCAAGTATACAATATCAATAACGAAAGTGTAAGCCATTACAGCCAGTTTATTTTAGTAAAAGTTAAGAAAGATTTAAGAAAATCTGAGGCTCAATTTCGGGAAAAGTTAAGAAAATTGAGGCTCAGGCAGAATAATGATTTTCGTATAAAAAAAACGTGTAGTTAGGGAGACATGCCACTGTCGCAGTTCTTTTGTTGTATAGGACGTCTTGAAGGAGCTCTATTCACACAGTTGCACGTAGATCATATGTACTGAGTTGAAGGTCGTGTACAGAACTGTAGTAGTTTGACAAATAGCAATTAAATAGGCATTGATGATTCAAACTTACAATCGTCTTTCATATCTGTGTAGAAAACTGCTAAAAGCATGAAACGTTTATCTGGTGAGAATTTGTGATCGGGGACAAGCAGTACCTACAACGTAGACAGACTCAAATGATAATTCTAAACGGTAGAGACAACAATTATCTGCAGAAATGTGTATGATTTTTCTGTCTTGATCAGCTAGATGTTTTCGGTGATTGTTGTATTTTTAATATTCTCATTCATGGAGCTGGGTATTAATACAATATTTAGGCCAACAGTATAAAAGGTCTGCATTCTTGCAAAGAAGAAAATGATTATGTCTCTTAGCGTGGTCGTTTTGACTGTGACAATGCCTTGGCAGGTAAATACGGTACCAGAAGGGCTAGTTTCGTCAGATTTGGCATTTGCCAAATGGATCCGTTTTTGAAGGTTCCTATTGGCTAATCAGCACCCCAGGATTCGAACCCACTCTCCATCCAATTGGACTGTTATTCAATTTCAAGTACTTTTCAGTTCAGTTGAATAACCGATAGCATTGCCTAAGTCTCCGTACTGCAATGTTGTCAAACTCAATTTGGCCCGGGGGCCACATAATACATAGTATGACGTCACGCGGGCTTGCTAGGTTGACGGGGCCCGAGAGGGCTAGGTATTAGGTACGTAAAAATTCGCATAACTCATTGCGTGTGCCCTATCTAGTAAGTTAGACAATGACAAAAAACTAGGGAACTAACTTCATAAATTCCAGCAAGTACAGGTAAGAAAATATCCCTAGGTTTCAGCGTATACAAGACGCCTCCGGGGGCCACATTGAATGTCTTGGCGGGCCGCATGTTTGACACCCCTGCCGTACTGTATTTAGGCTTACTCGGGTTATACCGAGTCGCAACATAGTTTTTACCTTCACTTCAACACTAGGCCGAATATTGAGTTTCTTGTTTTCTTTGATAATAGTGAACTTTAAGTCAATCCTTGCCAATACTCCAGTGTACAATCTCGTCCTGAAAAAGAGAGTTTTATTATTATCAAGTATGTTCCTTTGATTCGACACTCAACGGATCCATTATGTAGTCATACTATGATGCTAACTATGTATTACATTGTATCTTCATGATAATGAACTATCAATAGTAGATATTCTGAAGATTTGATCCTTGAAGATTGAATTCTTCACAATGTCTTGCAGAGCCATTATGAATCCCCGTGTCTCTTTTACAGAGATGAGATGATTATAGAATAAAATTCTAGAACATGTGACAAACCATTACGTCACCTTTATCATGATTGGTCAATGTGCTTGTTTTTCCCAGCAAAAACTGCGGTTTTGGTGGGTAAAACAAGCAAATTGACCAATCGCGATAAAGATAACGTAATGGTCTGTCACGAGTTTTAGAGTCTTATTGATGACACGCTTTCACATGAATTCTACCAAGACAATTCTGTCGACTTTGATTTTATCAAATATATTTTAAATTTTTACATATATTGTTCTTTTCATTTTTTGAAGTTGTTGCATTTTGGAAATAACATCATAGAATTAAGAACACATTTGAATCTTTTTGGAGGTCACCTAAGACTTAAACAAATTTAGAACTTTACCGAGAGAATAGTCACAGTTTGTGTTCTTGGTTGCGTAACTGTTACATTGCTATTAACAGTTTCTGAGCTCCTGTTCTGATAGAGAGAGTGGAAATATCTCGCTGTGCAATACAGGATGGAGTGTCTCTTTTATACCTGCATTCGCTGAAAGACTACTCTCCCTTAACTAAATGAAAATGAAAAATGACTTTAGGTGATTCAGGTCAATGCTGGGTTGCTGAAGTTTGTCATTGCTTGCAATGTCTTGAGGGAGAAAGTATATCAGAAAACCCCCTCCGGATGCATCATTAGGCCTCTTCACCATAGAGGAGGCCTATGGATATCTGAAGCCAATTTTATGGCCTTATGATCTTATGTATTCCATTCTTGGCTGTATTCTCTTAGTTTTCTTTGAACTCATGACAGTTTTGTTGTGGTTTAGAGGTGTTGCACGCAGATCAAAAACAGTTAGTCGTAGTATTACTCACTTGAATGATTTATATTTTGGGTTGAGATACGTGTTTATCTCATCATACCCATAGAAGTTGCGAATGAACAAAGATACTGTTGGCATCTTCTGGCAATGAAGAAAGTGCAACTCGAATGCTGTCTCAATTGCCCAGTTCGGCTGCCACAAGTGGCATGTGTAGGGTCGTGGATGCCGAGTTATGTATGTCGGTCGGCCGTAGCAAAGTGTATTCGGTTTTTCACCTGCAACATGAAGATGCAAGAGTTATTGTTCGTAATTGTTTTTTCATGATGGTTGGTTTTTTCGATAAATTCAACATTTGTATATCATTATACTTGTGCCAAATCAAGTGCAGGGGCATTCCTACTAAATTCCTTGGGGCCCCCATTGCACTACCCCTAATCTAGTGCTATATGCAATGATTTTGTGCTGTTTCAGGTCATGGGGGGTGGGGAGGGGTAGGTAATCTTGCTTTGTTGCAAGCGTGCTATGATGTAATGTCTTCGGAACTTTTCTTGATCGCTCGCTTCCCTGAATTCTGAATTGCGTATTATTGGAATGACACTTGAGATAGAATAGTATGGTGTAATGTCAGTGGTACGTTTGAAATCTTAGATTGTGCTGTAACATAGCAAAGCCTTTTCCCCTCTTAACTCTGTGCCACACAGGTGATATGCAGCAGAATAGCAGAGAATATCGCATGTCGTATTAATTGAAGTAGATATTGAGGATGACCAATCCTCTCGTATAACTTGTATGTGGGTTGAACAGATAGCCGATGGGATTTGATTACACGATATAGGAATTTCAAATTATTCATTATAACCACTGAGTTTAAAATCCAGTTTTTACCGAAATGTGGAATTATTGAAATAGCTGCGCTACTGCAGCCTTAAGCACCTTTTTGTGCTAGTGGAAGATATTAAACGATTGCTATTGGCCACTTCTTGTGAAAAAAACGAGGGTGAAACTATTTTATGCATGTTATATCTATCCGATTTTCTTGTGAGCGCGTTGAACTCGCTCCACTAGCCCCGAGATTTTGAAAAATACCCGGCGAGATATCTACATTGTTACTGTGAATGTAACTGCTTGCAACTTAATACTTTCAAGCTGAAATAATGTTTGTACCTCCAGATATGAGATTTCAGCGTCTGTTGGCCTTGCAGTAATCTTTAGCTTCAATGCTACTTGTTTCTCAATACTTCTCTGTTTAAGAGAAGTGTTACTGGTAATGGCGACATCTGAGTTTCATGGGCTGCAAGGGTGCTTTGCTTGATGGTGAAAACAGTGTACTTTTTACATAGACGCTGATCCATGATACCATCAAACACGATGCAACATGTGTTGTACGAAAGGAAAGCGACGTGCTTGCGACAAGAGGGAAGAACTTATAAATAACAGTTAGCTCCGTGTGAACTACTTGGATATATCTAGTGCTATGGAATTTCACTTCTTGAAGATTGAGTTTGAAAATGAAATGAGCTATGCTGCCGTTGCACCACTTCAAGGCTTGAATTGGTGCAACTGCAGCATCGTAATCGACAGCCTAGCAATTCCGTAGCCCTTTAATACAATATCGAATGATAAATGGAAGAATTACATACTTGCCACTCGTAAGAACATCGTTGCGAAGATGATGCCAAAAATCATGACGATCCTTCACTCAGATGCGCTGCTCGATTGCTTTATGTGGAACTAATGATTACTTTATGTGGAACTAATGATTTGTTCCAGCTGATGTGCTTACCCAGTGGTTTAAATGGAATGCACGGAAGCTTAGCTAAAACATTTGGTTACCTTTCTTTCAACTCTCCTTTTCAATTCTGCGTGATCGTCCACAGAGGGATTGGCTTCACACCGCAAATGTAACCCCGTCTCATGTCACCAGAAAGAACCCTGTAAGTGAAGCATGTCATGGCATGTATTTTGTCGTGAGGGGCAAGACAGGGGGTGTGTTCGGCCTCATTTTCAAAGGCTTCGTAAACATTCTAATAAATGGGACTAGCGGACAATTTCGAACACCAATTTGAGCAACTTTCTTGTCAGACTAAATTTAGGCTTGATTTATGCGCCGCATTTTAGTGGCGTCGAATTAAAATACTGTGGAAAAAATGACTAAGTTTGAAGTAAATTCGACTTTGATGCGACATATAAAACCAACTTTTAATTCCAGTCGACCTTTAGTCGCATCTTCGACTTCCCATATCGCATCTCCAACCAAAATGTGACTTAGTTTTATTTGTCGCATTAAATTCAATTTTATTTAACTGAAATAGTAAACCTCGCAGATATGCACCACTGTCTACACGATGTTTGTCATTGTTTTCGGCCTTGTCCGGGGTGCATTCCATGTTCATCCCACGGCGGACACTTTTTGGTATTCTGCTACCACACCATAACAAGACTAGCCTAGAAATGGTGTGGCCAAGTCACCACTTGGGAGAGTTTTACACTGTGCAAGTTTAAGTAGGCAATATACTTATTTATGATGCTATGTATGTACATATGTAAAGATGAAATATATTAGGGAAATAGAGAGAGAACGGGGGTCTGAAAATCCGCGCCCTTCAGACTGCTGGAAAACGTAGGAAGCACCTCCTCGGCATATATACTGTTTTTATATTAATCGTAGAAGTACGTTATCCTGAGCTGTGTCGCGCTGCTATCCTGCCAGTAATACGCCAATACATCCAAAAATTCAACTACCAAAGGATTTTTTGTGACCGGTACGCCGCGACATGGTGGATTTTCGTTCATGTGCCAAGGTATTTTTCTTACCTCACTCAGGACGTATTCGGACTTACCTACTTGGAATGCAGCCTGAGGTCTTGTGCATCCCGATACCCTTGTTGATCAAAGACAGTTCAAGTGCTTCCTGGTGTCAATTTCAGGGTTGCCATTTGGCCTGTTTGGAGGGCAGATTGTTATCTTCCTTGTTTGCGTATCTGTTTGCCCGCAGACATGTGTGTTACTTGTTAGGCTGTTGCTTGTCTATTGTTTCGTTTTCTAAAGAGTTTTCGCTAGAGTTTTTTGTTATGGCTAGTCCCGTGTTGTGCGGTCTTATGATTAATCTGTAAAAGCGTGATACGTACGTCTTTTTCTGTGTTTAGGGAGTTGCTTGACATGATAACAGTGCAGCTTATCGAACGTTTTTCAGTTGAAAATGGTTAAGTGCTATAGATACAATATATTTATGTAGTTTTTTTGGCTATGTGGGGAAATATTCGGTAAGTTTGTGGTATTATAATGTATCGTATTATCTATTACAGTTGTTTCATTGTCACTTGTGTAGTTTAATCTTTGTTCTGTGTGTATGGGAGTAGGCTAGGCCCTTATTGTTATTTTCGAAACAAGTGATTGTGATTATTGTTAAATGTATGTTATAGAACTTGTATCTTTCTTTTTAAAATTAATCGATGAAATATTCGAATTAAAGAAACCCTGAATTGTGGCAACTACACAGCATTCAGAAGTTTGGCCTAAGTGAAACGTGTTTGGCCACTGAAAAACTGGCTTTTGCCCACTTATGAAGTTTGGCTAACTTTTAGCCCACTTGAAATTTTTGCTAGAAATGCTAAACTGTTATTTTAATAAAAGAGTGTGATAAATGAATTTACAAAATGCCTTTCCTGGCACTTTTCTTTGATGGAATTCTCTCACTGTACCATATCAGCAGAGCTATAAAAAATTTATTGCAAGGGGGCCCAAGGTTGAACGTCATAAAGGGTTTGATTTGTCTTCAAGAGAATATCTTTAGTATAAAATACTTTAGGAATGGGAAATAAGACGATTTTTGACTGCCATTTACAATTTTCCCTCTGTAAAATGCAGCCCAATAAACAGATTCCATTATTGCGCTGAAATGTGGGCCTTTAGTAGCCCCCCCCCCAGTTGGGTCGCTCGTAATGCAAGATCCATCATGTTCAAGAAGAGCACCTCTGCGAAGGATGAAGTCAAAGAACAACCGGTTGTTTCGAAAACAATGTCATAGCAAAACGGATTTACCTTAGGAAGTGGGCAAGTATGAAACATGTTTCTAAAAATTTCTCGTATTTCTATTTTGCAAGTGTTGCCAATGCAGTTATTGATTATGCTGTGTAGGCTGTAGAGCGAATTATTTCGAAGCAGCTTGTAATATTCACTGTGCTGTTATGGGCACGCGAGGTCTCCATGATCCCTTGTTGTGCATTCATAGAAAAATGTACGAACTTGAATTCATGCCCTTCACTCTGGCGCGTTTACTTATACATCTGCACTGGAGAATTAGCAAATTGATTTTCAAGAAGACACATGTAGTGTATAATGTTGCAAAACACATTTTACTTTAGCAGTTACCAAATGAGCATCATGTTTGCGTCGTGCCATTGGGTAAATGCTATTGAGCTCATTCCAATAAAATTATGTGCTGTCTTTTTGTCAACTGTTGGTTGTAGTACCATCTTTACTTGTATATGGCATAAATTCTTGCTTGACAGTAGAAGAGAGGGCAAATAAGACACAGGCCACCCTATGTTAAACACATAGAGTTAAACATTTTCTTAGCATGCCCAGGGAAACCGGAATAATAGTAGGGAAGGAGGTGCAGAAGGCTGGAAAAGGGCAATTGCACTGGTTATGATGTCATAGTATCGTCAGAATTTGAACTTAAGGATTACTTTTCACAAACATATACTCCTAAACTTTGTTGCATTTTGTGGCAAGTCATAAAATCCTGAGGATTAAAGGAGATCAAGCCTGAGAGAAGAACAAATATAAAAATAAAATATGATAAATTAAATCAGTAGACAGTAAAAGAAGGGCACTTTTTCCCCCTTCCTCCTGCTCTTTGAGGGCAGGAGTGAACTTCCCCCTTTGCCCCAGTGCTCCGGCATCCCAGAGCATGCCCTATTTTGCTTACAGTTAATTTTTTTGTGAAAAGGTGATCTTACTTTACTTCTTGCATCCTTGTGAAGAGAGACTTTGATGTGTGATAATTAGATATATAGCATTTTGAATTGGATAATCTGGCCCACAAGGGATGGTTGTATTTGTGGCAAGAAACAAAATTTTCATTTTCCCATTGCTGCATAGTATGTGTAAAAGCACATGGGTACTGTTCTTTCACTTTTTCTTTCATCATATATCTCATTGACATGTGGCTGTTAGTGGTACTTTCATAATTTGTTTTAAGGTGGCATGCATAGATACACATTTAGGACATTTCATTAAGCATGTTAACAAAGATGAATTCTGTGGAAAAAATTATGTGCCAGATAATCTGAAGTTATTCATCATCATCACAAATATGTCTGCATGATGTTGCAATACAAAGGGAGATTTTGCATCTACTATAACATGTATGCATGTTCCAAGACTAACCATTCAAAGCCGTAATATATCTCTCTCTCTTCTCTCTCTCTCTCTCTCTCTCTCTCTCTTCTCTCTCTCTCTCTCTCTCTCTCTCTCTCTCTCTCTCTCCTCTCTCTCTCTCTCTCTCACGCATCCGGCTTGCAACTGTATCATTACTCCTTGTGTGACACTACAAAGTAAAGTAGTCAAGTTTTTCCATACTTTGCGATCGTTTGCTATTTTCCTCAGCATGTTACGATGTTCTGTCATTTTAAATTTTCTGATTCACATTTGTTGATGATGAAGTCTTGCTGCTTCTATTAAGTCATGGTCAGTCACTATTAGCAGTGTTGTTCATTTCCTACTTGGAATTTGTTTTCCATTAGTAGGACATTGGAAGTAGTAATTCATGGCTTGCTGACCTGGTGTGCTAACCGGTAATTGCAATATGAGAGCAAATGTTCTTCATCATGCTTCTTTCATTTCATAGCTAATTAATTTTTCCTTGCTCTTTTTGCATAGTTGTTCTAAGCTGTCATATTTGATCATTATTTCTGCTTTCTAGTTGACTCTATCAAGGATGACAGATTTATCAATGACAGAGCCACTGACAGCATTTGCTGAAAGAGAAAATCCAGCTACAGTAAAGTCTTTTTCTCAAAGAGTAAAAGGATGTTGTTATTGTGGGAAGAGATTCAAGTTTATGCTGCAATGTCTTCACTTTGCAGTCTCAATGACCTTCCTCTGGGCTGGAGTTGTAGAGTTTATTAACCATCCTCCATATTTTGATGCTTATGGTGATGCCAAGAAAAATACTGATGAATTGCCAAGAAATATTATGCATGTGAGTTTGCTGTGCTGTAATTTCAATGATATCAAATCCTTTTTGTTGATGATCATATATAGTAAGCTTCAGATTAAGAATGTTATTTTATTGTGGACTAAGAGTTGTCTGCACTTATCTTGTAGAATGATCCAAGGACAACAGAACGGGTATGCATATTATGCAGCATTATCCTTGCTTCTTTTTTGTGCTTAAATTTGTTTTAGCATTGTGTTTGTGCTTGTGGATCAGGCTTGCTGGAGTTGAGGGGAGCTGGGGGTCTGCAGCCCCCCACTTTTTTGCAAGTGTATGATATCATGCAACACATAGCCTATCCTATCTAAGATAAGATATGCTTTGATGCTCCAAAAGGGGGTTTTCTTGGAATCTAACAGTATGCCTGTAAAAATTTTAAGGGGCAGCACCCCAGACTCCCACTGCCATACCCAATGGGAGCTTGCCATTCACCCTTAGCTGCCTCACCCAATTACACTCCATTGCCCCTGTGCATGTGTCAGTGCAGCACTTATGCATGTTATTTTGAGTTTTCACAAGGTCCCAATTGGACATTATGCCAAAGCTCCAACCATCAATTTTCTGCACCTTAGACACATGCTTTAGCACAGTTTCTCCCATAGCAGGGTTCATGGCTCCTTAGACACATCCTTTAGAACAGTGGACCCAAAAATAAGGACCGCAGAGGCTCAGGGGGACCACCAGAGTAGTATTCTCAAATGACATACTCATTGACTTGTTATTTTGTTAGCTTACATCATTGTTGATATTAATTGTCAATGACATCACAATTATCAAAATACATCTTTGTCCCTCCAGGAGACCCTGATTGGAAAAGGTTTGTTGTAGGGGGCCACCCTGTAAAATAATTCAAAGTTTTTAGGAATCAATGCTCTAGCAACTATGCTGCTCCCTCAGACTGAGAGTCCTTTCCTATAACCAGAAACTCATTAATTTTTCAGGAGTTGCGTAGACTCATGGACCTTCCAGTGTTGTTATTATTACTGGTAAGTTGCCTCTCCATTAAGAGTCCATTCTTAGCTTCTATATGTAGTCTCGAGTACCAGATAGTCACATCCCTCCTGGTTATTAATTCTTGAGATTTTTTCCAACCCCCCATTTATTAATTTTCCAAAATGTTATGAATATTAATTTATAATTTGCCCCAAGCAAGAACCAAAAACAAAAGTCCATCACATTGAGCAATGTGCCCACTTTAGTTCAAATTTTCAAGCCAATGGCATGAACATAATAATTATTCCAATTATTCCAACTCCCTTTTTATTAAATTTTTAAATATTTCAAACCCCCATTTATTAAATTTTTGGAGAATTTTCCAACCCCCCAATTTGTTCTGACCACCCCCCAACTATTCTGTACTCAAGAGTATAATGAAGGGTAGCAAGGCTTAAATATGTACTCTTGAAATTGGCATGAAAAGTCTGGATTTGCCTTTTTCATGAACAAGCACGGAACAGTCAACTCCTAGCTGAATAACTTCATTTCTGGCAGGAACATGACTTCATGTCATTTTTGGGTGTGTCAGAGGTTGCCCTGCAAAATATTTTGTCTGTGACCTTTTCTTCTAATTTTTAGTGACAGTGGTTGACCAATGGACCTGGGCCCAGTAATTGGCACAGTTAAATGTATTTTCATGTTGGTTGTCAGTTGTGTTTTTCTTTTTAAATTTATATAAAATAAAAAGAATTTGCCATGAAAAAACTTTGCATTTTAAGTACATGTTCACTCTCTTATTTAACAATCAGGATAGTAGAAATAAAGCACATAATTTCACTTGTACAGTGTGTCATTTGATAGCAATTGCAAATCTCTCAACACTAAGGAACACTTTCAGTTTATTTTGTTTTCTTGGTTAACAGCATAGATATTGGAACAGTGGGCACAGAAGAAATGTACCCCCCAAGCCCGTAGCCAGGCCTGCGTTTCAGGGGTGGCAAAATTGTAATCGAGGAATCACGTGGTACAAAGCCTAAGGGCTTATTTCGTACTTTATGTTACCACAATCAAATGGACAATGTGTGTACAGGAAAAGATTGAACGTTCTAGTATGTCACAAAGACCAAGGTTGAGCTGAACCAAAATTTATGGAGATCTCTCCTTATCTACAAATGTAAGGCAACAATAAGATACTGCAAAAAGTTTCCCAGGGGTGGCAAAAAGCTAGCATCCTGTTTTCCAGGGGTGGCTTTTACCAGCCTATACCACCCCATGGCTATGGACCTGGTACCCCCACTTTTCAAAATCTAGGGTGAGCTGGCCCTTTGTAGTTTACAGAGTTTCCCATTCATTGCGTGAGATGGTGCACCGCAAAAACTGTGCGCTCTTGCTAGTGAGTGTGCCCCTCTTGATTGAAACTCCTCTTGATTGAAAACACTTATTATGATCATTGCAGATATACAAAGCCGTTTGCGTATGGTTGAAATATAAAGGTGCTTCTTGGCTGCTCACTATCAGTCTCACAATCACCATGATTTTCTTCTGGGTTGTCAACTTTGGAAATCTAGACGTTTTTCAGTGGAAGTAAGTGTTACAGAAATTTAGTACCCTAGTGGGTGATTGAACTCGGTTGAGAAGTATCATGCTTACTAGTTGCATGGCTTGAGAAATTCCTTGCAACTGGGGAGTGGCGTGGTACGAATGAGATGGTCTTCTTATGGGACATGTTCATGATGGAGAAAATGGTACTTCATTATTGATGCAGATGCAAGAAGCGCCCTGCAATGTTGAAAATCGCTGTGTCGTTTTGGTGCCCAGGAAAAACTTTGGGACCATTCAAAAAGTATATACGCTTTGAAGGGGGAGGGGAGTACCCAAAAAGCGTACGAAAATGTACAAGAGGAAGGGGCTTCTTCAGGGAACATACGTACACTCTTGAAATTTCCATACTGTTGTTACTTGCGAAGCATGCTAAATAAATGATACTCGCATTACTAAATAAATAATTCTTTTAAAGACAATGCTTGCAAGATCGCATTCTCATTTATATTTTTGCAAACAATGGATAATTTTTAGAGTTCTAGGGTATGTATCAAATTCTGCAAGCATTGAAGTTACTGAGGTAAACATTGGTAGCAAATGTTTAGGCGAGGGGGTGTGATAAATTCAAAGTGCGTACGCTGAGGGGGAGGGGGTACCTTGAAAGCGTGCAAAAGCTTACAAGGGAGATGTGATCCAAAAATCGATGAAATTGAGTGTACGTAATTCTTGAATGGCCCCTTTTCTCAAGCGACCCCAATTCTCCACCCCCCTGCAAATACACCTCAGTGCCTGGATCTGTCATTGCTGAATTATCATAGTCGATTCATATGCAATGTTAATCTGCTTCACACTATTTCTCCACCTGTTTCGTGTTTTTCTTTCGGTTTCTTATACTGATAATTCTGCCCAGCATTCATCCTCTGTCATTTCCTCAAAGTTGAAGCTGTACCGCTTGTAAGGAAAATGTGGGTTTCTAGGCCTGTTTATCTCGTGCAAGAGGAAAAATTCACATTTGCGTCATAGAATGCGTCGATAATTTCATGAACCCCTAAATTCGCCATTTTGCAACTTTCGCGCGAAATTTTTCCTAAGCAACTATTGTTATGAGTCCCGTAGTCAAATCGTAAGCTCTCTTATGATAGTACGAGACTGCGCTAGTACCAGGCTTCAAGTCATCCGTAGTCCTGCGCTCCGTAGTCAAATCGTAAGCTCTCTAAGAATCTGCCTTACACAGAGTTATCTGCTTGTTAGTAACGTAGAGATCACTCCTTCATAAATCCATTAGCATAGATTCATCCACTTAAAATAAAGAAATTTTAAAGATGTTTTGTTTGACTGTTCTTTATAGATACTATGCCACGCGAATGAATGGCCTTCAGTTACAAGTCAGTTCCATTGCACTGTCTGCTACCGTCATTTTTATGGTCATTTTTTACACAAGAAAAAAGCTACCGCTCAAGTTCAAGGTATCGTCGATGCAGTCAAATTTAAAAGTCGTCAATTAGGCCTTGTTTTTTAGCAAAATTACGTTCGCATATCAATCTAATTTTTTAACAAGGAACCACGCGCTAACAATGAATAATGTTGAAAATATGTTTTGGGTGACCAGTGAATTAAAAGTTAACAGGCTACTTTCATAGTTCCTTTTTTAGAAGAACTATTGTCTAATTAGCCTACCAACTAGGGATTATTTGACATTACTAGTAATAATTACGACGTAATTCGAAACTATAAACTTGGGATTTTTACGATTTAACGGGTTGCATTGAGACACGTGGTTGAAGGTGTTGCTTGTAGCCGTATAGCTCTCGTAATCCTTTGGATTTAATTGTTTGTTGCAAGACTAATTAGGACTTGAATGATGGTGTGAGATTCTTCTATTTAAATGCAAATTCTTGATATTTTGATTTTATAGATAGTACAATATTTTGTAGCAATTTTTAATACCAATACTAGATATTATGCTTGATACTTGTCATAAGAATAAAGTCTATACGCGCCTTATTCAGGCCTAAGCTGTCGTCTACTTTTGACTTAACATGACGTAAAAAGTACACAGAATGACTGGCCCTCCATTGGACTCTACCGCCTACTATTCATGATCAACCGCTTGCTCTTAATATTATTGAAAGCTCTGTTTTGTTGTAAGAAATAAACTATCTGGCTTCAGGTCGGATGTTTCTTCTTATTTCGTCAAATCCAGCCGTAAATGTTTCTTAAATTTTAAGACTTCTAATAACAGTAAAGACCCAGACCAGGCAACTGTGATGCGAGAAAAGGGATGTTCAGATTTTGTGAGGCAAGGAATGAATATTGTATTTAATTGCTTCCTAATTTTTTGAAAAATTTTCTAGCAAACACAGTTTCTTTAAATTATTATTACAAGTATCAGCTCGCCTTTGTTTCTTAAGTCTTCAAAATTCAATGAATCCAGGTTGAGGAATCAGTTTCTCCTTCTAAGCATGAAGATCAATGAGAAAGACAACTATTTTCCAGTCGGAAAAGGGCGTTTTCCGACGTTTTAGAGGACGTTGCTTTAGAAACTGTTCTTGAGGCAAGCCCCCATTTTCCCAGCGGAATGCCTATGAAAAGGACTGCTTTGGCAAATATGTTTTGATTCATTGGCGCAGTTATATAAAATCCAACTCTTTCAGCTGTCCACTGGACTTCTGAATCTGTGCCTCCCTCTTCCAATCCGGTTCAGCTGTCTCTAAGGACCTGGCATAATATTATTGTTTTCGCTTTGAAATAGCTCGCATGTTTTTATGGGGTAGGGTGCGCTAGAAGTCTATCATGAAGCCAAGGGGGCGGAAGCCTGAAAAAGCTTGGGAATCCCTGGTTTAGACTGTCAAAAGCTTTGGAGAGGGTGGCGCTAAAAAGGGAGTTTGCCACATTTATACCCAAATTGAAGGGCATGGTTATCAAAAAATCCCCTGCTTTCTCCTTTCCCAATCCCGCTGGAAGAAGTTCATTGAGCACCCACACATCCAAAGGTGTCGCTTCATAGCTGCCCTTTTTGCATTGCATGAAATTGAATTGAAAGACGGCAATATAGACCAAATAACGCATCACTCTTTTGAGATAGTATACGGGAAGGAAAAGTGCGATATAGGGGAGACTGCATTAAAGCAGAACGAATAGAATACTGCTGTAAAAGAAGAGTGATATGCGAGAAAATTTTTCTGAGGTGAGAGTGAAGTTCATACTTGATGCGAGTGGGAAAGTTCATACTGCTGTGTAGCAGTGTGTGAGTGCAAGTTTTCCAACCTGGGTTATTATGTTAAGGCTCAAAGAAGGTAAAATGTCAGAATGGTTTAAGAATATCGCAAAGCTGCAGGTTCACTAAGACATGTAGTTTTCGTTTCTTTTTGGATTACGTTTTGTAATGTAAATACCAAAATTTATTGTTTTTGCTCTGTTCTTGTTTTGTTACCACCACGAACTGTCACATCAACATTGATTTGTAGTTTTCTTTTAGTTTTCAGACAAATTTACACAATTTTTGCATAAGAATCTGAGAATAAGTATTCTCATTTTCCTAAGATTATAATCTTAGGCTGAAATAAAAAAATCTCGAGATTATTTATGCTTTGTGAAATCTTAGGTATTATTGTAAAAAAATTTATACAGTTATACGGCCTTAAAAGACTAAATAAGCTTGGCTGTAGCTCTTTAAGGCTTGTCTAGGATAAAATAGAAGCTCTTAACATAGACATCCAGGCATATCCAATTTTAATGGTTTTTCTCCCACATAACGCCTTCTTTCAGCACAAAGGGACGTACTTATTTATATATTATATATATATATATATATATATATATATATATATATATATATATATATATATATATATATATATATATATATATATACACATATACATATATATTATATATCTTTATTGCAAGGTCTATTGAATTCGCATTCAAATTTTGTATCGCATTTTCTTTCTTGAGGGCAATGGGCTCCTTAGGGGTGCTAAACATCCCTAATATAGATAATCAGCACCCATTAGTTTCATTCCCCATGGGCTTCGCAGATGTTTTTTGCTTACGATGTTTATTAAACTTGTTTTCAGTCGAGCCTGCGGATGAAGAATAACTCCAAAATCCATCTCGCATGGAACATATTGGGGATCTACCTTATACTTTTTGCAACTTTGATGGTATGGTTCACAAAGATATACGCGTCATGGGCACTTTTCAGGTCTAAAGATGACGTCTTGCGCCTATGCACCACAACACAACAGGTAGGCCAACCATTGCCTATGGATGTTTACACCATCATCATCACAATCATCGACATCATCATCACCATCATCATCATCATTATCATCATCATCATCATCATCATTATCATCATCATCATTATCATCATCATCATCATCATCAT
>OLMO02000252.1:12816859-12827376 GCA_900291935.2 Cassiopea xamachana
ATGGTCCAGATATACACGGTGAAATCAAACTAAGGTTTTCTGTGGGAATATTGACAATGCCTGTTAGATCTATGTGTGCTTAATTTGAATACAAGATAGCGGCGAATACACAGTGTCTTTGAGTTTGCTTGCATTGGAAGTCAATAGCGAAAAACAGCAAGTAGAACGTCGCAAGATGACAGCTTTATATTGCGCAAACATCTTTCCCTTGACGCAAGCTACTTTGTCACATCCCGTTACCTCACCGCACTAATTCTTCTTGGATTCTTAGTAGGGCGGACTTTGAGTGGTCTAGGCCTCATTAATATTTAGCTTCTTGCAAGCCCGTAGCCAAGCCTGCGTTTCAGGGGTGGCAAACTTGTACTCGAGGAATCACGTGGTACAAAGCCTGAGAGCTTATTTCGTACTTTATGTTATCACGATCAAATGGACAATGTGTGTACAGGAAAAGATTGGACGGTCTAGTATGTTACAAAGACCAAGGTTGAGCTGAACCAAAATTTAAGGAGATCTCTCCTTATCTACAAATAGAAGGCAACAATAGGAAATTGCAAAAAATCTCCCAGAGGTGGCAAAAAGCTGGCATCCTGTTGTCCAGGGGTGGCATTTACCACCCCATGCCTATGGGCCTGGCATCTTAGCGTTAGTTGCATTGAACTGCTAATAGTTAGCCTCTTCATAGAAAAACTTTCATGTAGAATGGTTCTACGAGCATGTCTCTATCCTTCAGGGCCTATTTTTGAGTGGCAGGGTGGCCAACCAACCCTGGAAACCCTGGGAGACCCTGAAAACCCTGGATTTTGTTTGCCCCTGGAAAAATATCCTGGAAAACCCTGAAATTACAACCCACCCCTGAAAAATTATGTTCTGAAGTAGATTTTCCACGCATCACTTATTGGCCTTGCAGTGCTGCTACATTCTTTATTCCTGTAACCCAGGGGAGAGGATCTATGAGGTCAATGGGGGGTAAATACAACGTGTCATTTGTCGTGTGGTAAGCAGCCTCTTTTTCCAACAATGGACACAAAATTTCAATTAAAACGCAGACTGAAAGGTAGATGGGTACAGGCAGAAGATCTATATGTGACAATTATATTTTTCGAAAGCATAGTCAAAAATACCCTGGAAAACCCTTGAAATTTGGCATAAAATCCCCTGGAAAACCCTGGAAAAGAATTTCATTTCACTGTTGGCCACCCTGAGTGGTCTTGGTCACATTTTGTGGTCTTGAAAATTCTGAGTCAGTCTAGGAAATTTAAAGTGTGTCCAACTTTCTCACTTTCACATACTTCTTATTTTGCAGAAGCCTTTCTGTATGTTGGTCTGTGTGTGCTCTATGTATATTTTGAGAACATTGCAATATGGTTTTCAATCTGGCATCCAACACCAAATGGCTTCACATAACATTTTGTACTGTTTAAGGGGCTCAAGAAAAGCTCAAGTAGGGTGTTGTCAAGCTTTATCGTAGCATAGTATTAGCTTGGAAAACTTTCTTAACATAGGTCTTTGTTCTTAGAATGCACATGATTAGAAAACTTTGGCAGTAGAAATGGTAAATTTGGTGCTTGGAAATTTAGTCTGGTAGTGTAACATCATGAGCGAGGAAGTATAGTGGTTAGAGCGCATGCTTCCCATGCCGAAGGTCTACGGTTCGAGCCCGACTCGACGCCCTGACTGAACACTCGCTCTCACCCAGCAGCAAATGGGTACCCGGTGGCAACACTGAGGAGACAAAGGCGGCGAGGAAAGGAACTGGCCACCCTGCTTCACATGCTGATGGCTCAGGATAAGTGTCCTCTCTAACAGGCACTTCCCTACATACGAAAGTATACGGGACTACCTTTATGTGTACATGTATGTGTAGATTTGTATATGTATATGTGTATGTATATGTGATTGTTGGTATGTATATGTATAAGGAGATATGTACATGTGTATGTATATGCCGATGGCTCAGGATAAGTGCCCTCTCTAACAGGCACTCCCCTACGTACGAAAGTATGCGGGACTACCTTTACTTTTACTAGTGTGACTTCTGCACCCCACTGTAGGATAGTGCTTTTGTACGTTAACGAGTGACTCAAAACACTTTGTATTTACTAGGAAAGAGATGTGCTATTGTGTTGGTAAAATGTAGGTGCAAATGTGCAGGGACATTATTGTAGCGGATCTTTCTTGTTATGCTACACTGTAAACGCAGCTGCAATCTACGATAGTTCCTTTGTTGTAGTATTGACCGTTGTAGTTATTAAATTCTGCAAGATGTGTAATCCATCAACTGTTTGAAATTACGTCATATAAGCTCCGTACGACCTCCAAAGAGGAAGAATTTGTGGTGTAGAAGTGAGTTTAATTGCATTTGCTGGACACATTTTGGATAGCAAGTAGAAGAATGGGAATCATATGTGTTGTCAATTATGTTTAATGTGATTACGTTGATGGTAAACAAATTTATGACAAGCCCGTGGCCTGGCCTATGTTCCAGAGGTGGCAAAATACATTGTCTCAGGAGAACCACGTGGTACAAAATCTGAGAGCTTATTTCATACTTTATATCATCTAAATCAGGTGGATGACATGTGTGCAAGAAAAGATTGAACATTCTCGTATATCACAAAAAGCAAGGTGGAGCTCAAGCGAAATTTCAGGAGATCTCTTCTTAGCTACAAAGATAAGACAACAAAAAATATTGCACAAAATTCCCAAGGGTGGCAAATAGCTGGGGTCCTGTTGCCTAGGGGTGACATTTGCCACCCCATGGTTACGGACCTGGTACCCCTATTTTTCAAAATCTAGGGTGAGCTGGCCCTTTGTAGTTTACAGAGTTTTACATTCATTGCTTGAGATGATGCACCGCAAAAAATGTGCCCTCTTGTTAGTGAGTGTGCCTCTCTTGATTGAAAATATGCTCCTTTTATTTGTGAACATGGATTTTTGGGCTTGATTTATTAGCATGGATATTTGCAGAATTATCATACATTTAAAATAGCATGTAAATGTCATCTTCTGAAACACCCAAACACCGATTAGGCATCTTTATTTTCTTGTTTTAGTTTCTTGCTATTTATGTGTGATTCTCAATGAAAGATAATCGCGCATAAAGACGTAGAAAATGCGAGAATCAAATGTGAGAAGGTTTACAGGCGTTTGTGCTTAAGTATGTTATCTGTATTTGCTTCTGTTCCTTCGATAATTTACCCCTTAGTTGCTGATTGGTCGCCTTTCTTTCGGAGATGATGGATGCTAACTCCTTTTGCCTTGCCAGAATTCCTAATCAAAATTCAGACTATATTTAAATGGAATTTGTGCTTGTATTTTTCTTCTTGATAGAAGGAAAGTCCCCCTGCTTGATTAAATAGAGAGTTCTCGTAGATTTTTGTGATTCCTCATTGCAAGGTTTTTTAAAGAAAAATTAGGAACTACACACAAATCCATATTCTTTTGGTTGGAGATGGGATTGAACTGCCTGCTTATGGTGAGAAGAGGTAGATAAATGCTACAACCTCTAACAATTCTATTTATGGTTTCGCTTCTTCTATCAGTTCATACCTAAATCGACCATTTTTGCTGCTAATTGCTTTCTTACATCCTTGGGTCACTACATAATAAACTTGTTCGTTTGAACTGCATAAATTTTTTCAAACTGCACATTTTGTGTGGAACTGCACGATACAAAAAACCCTGCCTCCTGCCTCATTGCAGAAATAAGAACGGATTAAAACAAGCAAGCCTAGTTCCACTAGTGGAAGCTTGGTTTTTGTGGCATCAGTATCAAAATTCAAATATATTGTTTCTGCCTTGCAGCCTAGCCTGCACGATTTGATGTGAATTAGAAGATTTGGTATACATCTGCGCATAATTACCATGGAAACAGAAGACTCTTTGAATGGTGTAATTGAAAGTCTCAGAAAAACCGCTGTATTGCTCGCGTTTGACGCTTATGCTATAACGAAAAAAGCCCGTTTCAAATTAATCACCTTCAGTAAGATTTCCCACAAACAATGAAAGCTGAAGGCCACAGCAGTGAAAAATCTGGCGTCGTTTGCTCCTAAACATTATTCGCTGCTGACATCAAACAACCAGCTCAGTTCATGCCATGTTTCTAAGGAGTTTTGCCCTTCAGTAAAACTTGTTTTCAAGGAATCCCAAAAATACGCCAAAATAGCAACCTACTTTGCCTAAGTCTTGTAAATGAAGCTAACCTCAAGATGAGACTTGTTGCCAATTGTTTATGAAATTCATATGTAGTTGAGCATAAAAACGATTTTCGAATGTTCTGAGGGAAGATGCTTACACGTTCTTTTTTATAGGAAAAACGTTTAAAAGAAAATGAGGCTCAAATCGTCAAAATCTTAAGAAAATCGTAAGAAAATCACGAGGCTCATATTCCAAAATTAAGTGTTTTTATAGGCCAAAAATTGGTAATTTCGTCGTTATTGCATTCAAAATGTTAAAGATGGAATTCAAATTCATGTATACAATAGTATTAACGAAAGTGTAAGTCACTCTAGCCAGTTTATTTCAGCAAAAGTTAAGAAAAATTTAAGAAAATCTGAGGCTCAATTTCGGGAAAAGTTAAGAAAATTGAGGCTCAGGCAAAATAACGATTTTCTTATAAAAAAAAGTGTAAACAATTTTCGAATGTTCTGAGGGAAGATGCTTACTTCATCTCAGTTGGGAGAATGTTACAGACTTAGGAGCCTTAAAAGAAAATCATTATACGGGGTTATCCATCTAAAGTATTACTCAAACGAATGAAATCACATTGTTATTGTCCCATACAGCAGTCGTTGTCTTTCTTTTATGACCAGTATTTCAGTATCAACTCATGATATAATGTACTTTTCCTCTATGTTCTTGGGTACCTGCTTCTTAAAATTATGAATCGACTTTGTGGATGCTTTCTATCTATGATCGCGCTGCTTGCCGAACTATTTATCGGTCTGCCCTTCCTTTACAAGCATGGCTTAAAAGAAGAGCACTGAAATTGTAGGAATTTTGCAATTTCATTTCAAAAGATAGTCACGGAGTTAGGCTTGTTGGGTGGAGGAAGAGAACTGCTTGGACGGACTGCAGCTTGATTTTCTTTGCATAGTGGAGGATGTATTTCCAAATGTATGCCAGAGAAACTGTGGGAAAGGTTCCACTTTTAGAAAAAGGAGATGGAGTAAGGAAAAACACAGAATGTCCTTCCACATTGCGAGCCCTTTCAACTTCAGAATCTTTTTGCGCTAGGTGCTAGATCTGTGGCTCGCACTTATAGAGACTCGCCAATTGCGATTTGGCGACTTTTCGCGACTTTTATCAACATTCCGGCTAAGATAACCCAAGTTTTAACAGCTCAAATGGCGAGCCACTTGTTCTAGAAAAATTTTTTCTAGAATATGTGGCGCGCAAAAGTCCCAAAATGCATGCTTGTTTCACCTGCGAATCCTTCTTAAGAAGTGAACGCGATGCACTTGTATATTAGCAGTGTTTTGTTAGTAGATGTATCATTGTGCAGTCTTGATGGAAAATCAATTCTCAAGATGGAATCAGATAAAATGTCAGAGAGATAGTATAAGCACGCTTATCATAGAAAGTATGGACTCGACACGAGATAGAAACCAAAGCTGTGTGAACGAAGGACAAGCATGCAAGCGAAAATCAAGAAGAATAAAAAGAGAGAGGCTCCTTTTAGTTTTCAATTACAGATTTGGAATAAATATCTTCAACTGCTTTGCAGTAATTCTATGGTAGAGCCTTGCATTGATGACAGACAAAAATTGCTGGAGTTTAAACTGTGATTTCTTTTCAGATGCTGCCGACGCAAAGACTTTCTGCTTCTTCCACCAATGCGTGTGTAGCTTCATTGCAAAACATCTCTGATCCCTGAGAAATTCACATAGAATTTCTTCTTTCTGCCAGCTGAGCCCCAACAACGCGTGAGAGAAATGATAATGTGGTCATTCAACTGGAAAGAAAACCTGAATTTTTGATGTAAAAATTTGCTGCAGCTGTTTGTTCAGAAACGGATACTTTACGATATTATTCATATGTCCTAATGATTTTTGTTCTTCCCCGTATGGCGGTTGGAAACTTCGAAAGATAAGGCAAAAGCGTCCGTTTTTTGCAGATCTGGAATTATCCTGTACTGCCTTCTTGATAGAATGTTATTTTTTTATAGATATCTGTTATAGTACAGATTCTTCGTTAACTCGTACCGACATCAAACTGGAAGATTCTAGAATACTGAAGATCACAAAGTAAGTTCGCCGAAACCACGAACAAAACGGATTTGAGTTAGGCAAAATCACCATATTTTTATCTTATCTCTGACAAACCTAAAATAAGACACGGGATCAAAGTTTCTGCATGACATTTATCTCAGCAAATTGCTTGCATTTTTGATTTGATTAAGAAATCTAATGTTGATACTCACGGATTGATCTTTCTTGGTTTGGTTTTCAATTTTTCAGGAATATGTAGAACAGATAAATAAATTCCCGCTTGACTATCGTATCAGAGTCATTCAAACGAAACTGCCAAGTACTCGTGCAACAGCTAAAACATACCTGCTTTATACAAACAAGTCATGTATTCTTTCACCTGCACTATATGACTTTCTCGTTGACACGCAGCCGACCCGCGTCTAACGTCCGGTTTGAGTCAGTGTTATTACGCAAGCTGCAAAATTAATTCTAGCTTCGAAGTCCTGTTCAAATGCTTTGTTTACATCTTTCTTTAGGCTTCAGTTCTCGACACCTGTGTTCAATATCGTCCCTTCGCCGCGTAATTAATGCTAAGAGACATCTCTGTTTCAGTTCATGTGATAAGTCTTCTTGATAATTCTCAATAAATCAAAGCTACTTTTAGCATACCCAACCATTTTCTCACAAAAGCTTCTCGAAATGTATATACTAACATTTTGAATAAGTATTAACTAAATATGTTCACTCTACTTATTAAGACAAGGAAATTTATGCAAATTTATTAACTTTTATGCAATGGCAAACCATTTGTGAAAGAAGAAAAATGGATGGAAAGGAAATACCCCAATGGAAACAAACATTTGGGATCAACTCAAGTTTTATTTATATCACTCTGTGGCTCTGCGATGGCTATTGCAGAGTGTTGCAAGATATTTGGGGGGGGGGGAACGGGTTCTATACATTGTAACCTATTGTTGAGTAGCTTTCTACAACACTCTTCAACACTATGCAATAATATGGATAGTAAGCTACAAATAATTTTACACAAAAGATTACTAGTCAGTGACATGACAGAAATACAGGAGGTCCATAGGAACTCAGTGAGATCAAGGCGCCTCTTAATTTTCACTCCGAATATGTCCGAATATCTGAATGCAAAAATTTGTCTCTTGAAGTCGCTTAGGGGTCCCTTCAGGATCTGAGAAGCTTGGGGGTCTTTAAGAATTGCCCCAGCCCCAACCTATGTCGATTACACAACTGTACCAGGTGTCATATAGTTCATTAGTGTGACGTCACGATTGATATGACATCATTACTAATGAACTTTACACCAAACCGAATGACTATACATAGATATCAACCGATGGTCAGAGAAATTTCGAAAACCGTAACATACTGAGTTAGGATTGCAAAACAAACAGGCATTTTATTAAGAGCAAAAAGTAAATAATATTCACATTTTTCAACAGTACAGTTGACATAATTTCACGATATTTACACAACTGAAAAGAGTTATTTGATTAGACTGTTCTATTTTGGTTTTGCTTTTTGCTTTTTATATGGCGGTGACCACCTCAGGGATGTTCTGTCGACTGTTATTGGCGGACGCTTATATTGTGCACTGTTCAAGTGCTCTTCGACGAGCTTCGGCGTAACAATAATTACATGCTGTCCTTTCCAGTATTTGACCATATTCAGCGTCTGCAAAGTGCTAATTATATCTTCCTGTGTTATACTGGTTTGTGTGCTGAAAAATAGATTATACCTTCAGTCAACAGAACATTAAACACACAAACATTAATATATATGTATATATATATATATATAAATATATATGTATATATATATATATATATATATATATATATATATATATATATATATATATATATATATATATATATATATATATATATATATATATATATATATATGTGAATCTACATAATCCACCAGGAAAGGATCAGAGCGTTCATAGCAGGGGTGGGAATATAGGGGACCACGGCACCAATGGTCCCAGAAATTTCTTGGGCGGCCAGAAAGGAAAAGGGAAGAATGGAAAAAAGTAAAAGGAGAGGAGGAAAAAGGTAGAGAGGGAGGAAAGAAAAAGAACTGAAAACAAGAGGGAATATGAAAGATGTAAAAATCAAGCCAAGGATAAAAAGTTCTGAAAGCAAGAAAATAACACAAGAACTAAGGACAGAACTGGCATTTCTATAGAACATAATTGTTAGACCATCAAAAAGATTTTGATGGAGATTCCAATGTTTTGCATAGACTTTTGAATGAAAGTAGCAGGTTCCCTTTCAAAACTTTGTTTGATCATCCTCATTGTATTTTTAACTGGTCACGGACAAAGAACTACAAACAGCAATTGACTGGTTACTACATTCATCAAACCTTGTAGTATAGTATCTAGGACTGACTTTAGTGGACAGTATTTTAATGGACAATTTCAAGTTTTAACTTCATCCATTTTCTTTTAGTTAGCGGTCAAAAATGGTTTCTTAGAACTAGTCTGTACTTTGCCAAAATGCGGCACTAGCGTTCGGAAGAGAGCCAGCCTAATGGGAAGGAAAAATGGCAGTTTCAGGATTGAACCAAACCTAGCGTAAACAGACAAGAGTAACCTGAATACCTTAGGTCTTTGATTGAGAAACTTGCTCTTTCTGCCCTCATGATATCCAATAGTATCCACGTCCAGTAGCTTCTGTAGCTCAGTTTTCCAAGATCAGATAATGGTTTTTCCGGAGAGCCAACTGTCTGCTCGATTCTTGATAGCTCGTAGCCTTACAAAATCAAAAGATAAACAAGACTTTTGACTTCCTAAATAACAGAAGCAAAAACGAACACTCTTTTGCGAACATTAACATCTCATTGTTGTCCGCTGAATCTTATCAAATCAATAGAACAACAGTGAAATATGCACGTTGGATTGCACCTAGAAATACGAATCTCTTATCTTCCAACTCATCTTTAAAGGGAATACTTCAAATCGTAGCCACCAAATAATCAGACAAACTAGTGAGGAGCAAGCTCTTTGTGTTATAAAAAACTTGCCCAGCGTCATGACAAAATAACCCTAATACAGTGAAAACTTTAAGGCCCCTTAAAAAACATTATTGTGTATCATCCCCCCGCGCGTCACTTTTTCCTCCCGCGACAATTTTTGTGTTTATTCGTTTTCTCATATTTCTCTTGATAAATATTGCATGATTGGGAATTAGTAATATTGCGTTCGCAATCCACCTTTTCGACGCAAAATCCACGTGCTAGTGGTGGTCACATGACCTTTAAATAGTCTGCTATGATTGGTCGAAAAGGTGGATTAGACGTTGTTTTTTGCATTACTTCGATGGCTGCATACTTTTTTCTCAGCTATCAATCAACAAGGAACTGAACGTGTAAACAATGTTCTATCTTCTGCGAGGGCGCCTAACATCTTCATAATAGTACTTATAGTCGAAATACAGCTTTTACTTACTATGATGAGGAAGTATACAATCACTCAAATCATGCCATATGTTATCCTTTATACAGTGAGTAAAAAAGAAAAAACGCGCCAGCAAGCGGCTAAAAATTTTCCAAAAAGGATGATAAACTAAAGTTTTTTGTAAGGGGCCTAAGTTACTGAATACATCTTAGATAAATAAAACTTATTGCTTGATTTCAAACACGCCCAGAGTGGCGTTTTCACATCCAACAAAACTTTCAAAAGACAGCAGAGTCGAATTGTTAACAATAGGCCCAAATGGCACAAGAATTCATATCTTAGAAGCCTACTTTCATGTGTCAAATGAAGAGATGAGTCTTGCTGCTTATGAAAAAAATAGTTTTGAGCTGAAAACATACTGAAAGCAATAAGGAATTTTCCGTATCCTTTCCGCTGGTAAGGAGGTAATGTTAGGATACACGCCACATTGTTCCCATCTGGAGACTCTTTTTCCTGCCAGAAGATAAGATAACAATTTGTGAGTGCCTAGCCTGGAACTTAAGCGCGCATTGTGCGCAACAAGCAGACAGCTGCGCAGAGTGTGCGAAACTTCACAGCCCAGTTAACAAAGTTTCCAGACTGGATGAGTGAAAATAAGCAAGCAGCAGCTGTCAAACTAATTGAAGCTGATAAACCAGATGGAAGAAACCTACAATTGTATGCTAGCTTAGCAAGCTTCCAAATTTATGCAGTTTCAAAGCAATCTCATCAAAGCAAAAGTATTTTTTTATATATAAGCTCAACGCCTGACGAACTGCTGGTTCAATATATGGTGTATATATATATATATATATATATATATATATATATATATATATATATATATATATATA
>OLMO02000252.1:12839279-12850701 GCA_900291935.2 Cassiopea xamachana
CTTGTTGGTGCTAACTAATGTTTGCTAGTTCTAGCTAATGCTTGCTGGTGCTAATTAATGCTTGTTGGTGCTAACTAATGCTTACTAGTTCTAGCTAATGCTAGCTAATGCTTGCTAGTGCTAGCTAATGCTTGCTGATGTGTGATGTTCTATACTAGTACCAGATTTTGCTTGCTGGTACTTGCTAGTTGTTGTTTGTACTTGCTAGTTTTTCTAAAGCCAGATACAGCCAGAATGGATGGTGTTGGCAGGGCATATATGGTACAAAACTCAATGAAATGGCATGCTCACTAAAAAACCAGACTATGCATATACAGGACCAGATTGAATTCCTAGCTACAAGGAAGGAAATGGTAATATTTATACAACAGGGGGTGTGGTGCTTTCCTAATCAAAATACCAACCTTGGGTGAAAATTTAGCTCAAAGATGCAATACTAATAAAGAATTCAAGCCTCACTACAATGTGAAGTGCATGTACCTTGAAAATATCCCAGAACTTGCTTGCAATGCAAAGACAACTGTTATTAGAAAAACTCACCCGAACATTCTGAGGAACATATGGGCTATGTTTCCCCACCAAGTCTTCTGCTGAGAGATGTCGTAACACCACTAATGGGGAGGGAGAAAAACAACAATTTTATAATAGCAGAATTCCTTCAAGCAAGTTTCATGGAAGGAAAAAAACTTCAACTAAAATTACATTTCAGTAAGCACCCCTTCTGCTTTTCATCTGGGAGAGCAGGGGGAACAAAATTGTCCTTTTTAAAGTACTGGAGAATCCTTTTTTAGATATTGATATGATACAAAGGAGATAAAATAAGCTATATAAACAAGCAAAATATGATTAATAATCATATTTTGTTTATTTGCTTGAAGAGAGAGCAAATTGTTTAATTGTGTGAAACATGAACTACAAGATGAAACAAAAATATCTCAAAGAGGTGCCTTGGATCCCAAAGATAGTGTCTATCCTAAGCGGTGTCCCAAAGAGGTGCCCATGCAAATTGGTGCCCTTTTGTTCCTGTTGACCCCCTTGCCCCACTATCATTCTGGCATGCCTGAATTTGGTCATAAAGCAAACAGCTATTGATACAATTAACTGCAATGTAATTTCATAGAATCTACCTAGAAACTGGGAAGTGAGATGACTAAAGAAGGATTCACTAATGAAGCAAATAAGTAAGAGACAGTAAAACATTCAGACACAAAACAATATGTACTATTCAAACAAAACAAACCAGGTTGAAGGTTTGATCCTCTTTTATTGTCATTTTCATCATCAGATGAACGAGGTGATTTGTCGTCAAGAAACAAAGGATCATTTTTACCTGACATCAAGAAATAGCACATTATAAGACAGAAAAGTAAAACAGTTTATAACTCAATATTCTATAATTCCATTCAAGGTGTGTTAGCAGTGTAGCACTGCAATCAATGAACAGTAATACTGAAAGGTGCTGATTCTTTCATCTCTATAAATAAACCATGAATGAGCAATTGCTTGGCCTAGTATGTTACATCACATTCACTAACTATATTCAACATTCTCATATAACCATGCTGGAGTGGACAAAGGGTTGATGTTACACCTTTAACATGCCACCGGGGGTACATATTATGGGGTGGGGAGTGTGACACCCCCTAAAAAGATAATCAGTTAGTCCTTATTAGAGACATGGCCTGTTGTGACAAACAATCACATAGCATACAATCTATCAATAGATATATATATATGTATATATATATATATATATATATATATATATATATATATATATATATATATATATATATATATATATATATATATATATATATATATATATATATATATATATATATATATATATATATATATATATATATATATATATATATATATATATATATATATATATTTACTGGAGTGATGGCCCAGTAGTAGAGCGTCTGCATAACATATATGGTCTTTGAAATGACACTAAGTTCTATCTAATGTAGGATATTATAGAGTTTTCCCAACAAAATCCAAAACTTTTTCATAGCCATTTTGAAAAACCTCTCTTTTCTAAGCTTTCCAGGTCCTGAAAAAATCCATTATCAATTTCTATAACTTTCCAAAACTTGCCAAAACCCACATGGACCCTGGACAACAAATTTCAAGGAATTTGCACTTAGGCCTACTAAGCTTCTGCATCAACTTTACCTCTGATTCAATGATCATTTTGCACAACACTATTTAGCCTTTAATGGTATTAGCTTAGAAAAATAAAGCAGCACTGTAGGAACTTATTGCACCAAAATGCTTACCTGACCAGATTTTTTGAATATAATTCTGTTTTCCTGGGCTTAGGCCAAGTCGCTCAACAGCATCTGCTAGAAGTTTATGACTATCATAATCATCATCGTAACTGAAGCCAAGAGCCTTGCATAGTGGTACATATGGCTTCATCTCAAATACAAACTGGTATAGTGAATCAGGATCTTGAAAACCAGTGCCACCTTGAACTGAAATTAAGTCAGTTGTCAAATGTCATAGCTTTAAAGGAGACATAGAAAGAAAAATTCTGCTGGGCTATGGTGCAAGACTTTTCCCTACCCAAAAAATTTCACAAACAACAAAAGATTCCTAGATAAATGGCAAATACCAAAAAACTTTATGCTGTTGATTTAAAACAGAGAAAATTCTCCGAGA
This sequence comes from Cassiopea xamachana, assembly GCA_900291935.2. Taxonomy (NCBI): domain Eukaryota; kingdom Metazoa; phylum Cnidaria; class Scyphozoa; order Rhizostomeae; family Cassiopeidae; genus Cassiopea; species Cassiopea xamachana. Next base: position 12,841,956 of record OLMO02000252.1, read on the forward strand.
CTAAACTTTTCTGATATTACATCCACTAACTGGCTTGCTAAGATCAGTAATTCCACAATATTCCTATATACTTTGCTTGGACCATAGTACAAATGCCAAAGCCTAGTATATTCTTCATAAAAAAGAGTCAAAATACATGGAGAGGAGCTAAATTTATTTCATATTAAATAACTTACAAGCCAAAAATCATGAAAGAAAAAGCTACATAGGAGATGGGAGGATTAGGAAATCATAAGTAATTTTGTTCACCACTCACCATTTCTTAGTATGCCAACTTTAACTAGCTGCTCACCAAGTTCTAAGGCCTCTCCATTGTCCCTTACTTGTCCATTTTCTACTACCCATGAAATGAACTGTGATCCCAGAAAACAGCCATAGAATTTAGCTTTCTGGCCATAGGAGTGTGCAGATATAAAATTATCTTCACTTTCACAAATGCTGAAGGGGAAACATAAATGCTATATAAAAATACACACACATAAATATATAAGTAAGCAAATAATGCTATAAAGGTATTAAAAATGTAATAAGATCCAGAAAAACCATTAAAAATAACTCAAAGCTTGAGGGTCCAACAAAAACATACATAAAAAAGTCAAAGTCCTTTCCCGCACCAAATGGCACACAGGGCAGCGCCTATCTCTGTTTCTATAGCCCTAGGCCACGCGTCTGCGAATGCAGTGAAAGCTACAGCAGGGGGTTGGTCCACTGGTAGCTCCGCGAGTTTAACTTTTCCACCCCATTCTCATATGTTGAGCACCAGACGAGAAGGCAGTGAGTACCATTTTTAAAGTCTTTGGTATGACTCGGCCAGGGCTCGAACCCACGACCTACCAGCTGTGAGGCAGACGCTCTACCACTGGGCTATCAAAACTATTATAAATAACTCAAAGTTTCAGGGTCCAACAAAAATGTACACAGTGTAGATCCAAATGATGCATAATGATCCTTCAAACCACAAAACTTTTCAATAGCATTACTCTTGCTAAAGCAATAATGATTCCAAACAGAATTCATATGCATAAAAAGCAATTAGAAATGCATGTCATACCACTGATGGAGCTTTATCCCTCGGCTGTAAATTTCAAGTTCAGGCTCAATGAAGATTGATCCATCATCTACTCTGAATTTGTAGAACAAATATTCATCTTTGAAAACATGATGATCACAAACTGAAAATCAAAAGAAGAGCATGAAGAACCAAAACTATTATTCAAGTGAGTTGAAACAGACAGCATATAATGCAAGAGCAAAAGAAGTTAAGGCACCAAACAGTTGGTTAAGTGCATTCCTACACCCTCATCTCCAACAAATTTCATTGAGCATCCCTGAATGCATTCTCTGCAATTTCTGTTAGAGTAAACAATGCTTAGGATACATAAAGGATACTCTGGTCAGCAGAATATTTATAGTACTAGCTATCCTGTCTATAGTGCAGATCATATAACATATAACCCTTGTAGTTCATAAAGGGTATAACACTTCTACAAGCACTTTTCATTCAAATCTGCATCTGACCATCTATTACCCTCTATTTTTTCTGCAGGCACATTTTTCTCAGATCTGCACTGGCAGGCACAAATTACTTAACTACTTAATTAGCCTGATCGCAGGCCTGATGTCAAAACAATTTCCAGTGATAATCCCAAAAGTCTCTAACTACTCTTCCTCTAATCATTATATGTTTCCCCCTATTGTCATGACATGAAAGAGCTGTGTAGTAGTTAAAGTGCTTGCTCAACATACAGATCTATGCTTCTACAATTTCCACCTTGGAGCAAAAGAAAAACTAGTGGTAGCACTGGGGAGATGAAGGCAGTGAGGAAAGGGACATGCTATAATACTATGCATATTAATAACCCAGTCCTCTCTAATGGGCACCTTTCTGTACATATAAAAGTACACAGCATTGGTTCCCAAAATTGGGGTCTGCAATCTCTTGAGGGGCCACAGAGTGTTTTAGTAAGTCTCACTCAAAGTATTTTGTGCCTGTGAGTGCAGCAGATCTGAGGCAAAATGTGCCTGAAGAAAATATTGAATGTAATAGAAAGTTTGCTAAAGATTTGAGTAAATGCTCCTGCAGAAATTTAAGTGTGGTATTTTGAGCCTGTCAGTGGCACTGACATGCTTGTGCAAACTAATATGCCTTGTGAATGGAATAATGTTTGAATCGTCCTGTTAGTAGCGTCATTGTTGATATTTGCTGCCTGTTTAAGTATATTTCATATCAACTACATTTATCACAACAGGGGGTCCTGATTTTAAAAAATTAAGCTGCATGGACAACCATGTAAAATATTTTGAACAGATTGGGAGCCACTGGTATAAAGGACACTATTTTTACCTTCACTTTTTTGCTGTCACAACTATACCTTCTTATTCCAACCAAAAAAAGGTACATACAACTTTTGCAGCAAAAAGGTTCCAGATTTTTTGCACAATTTCTACAGTTTTCTCTGACAAATAGGATGAACATATATATATTTTCCCTGATTTATTCTAAAATGCTATGCTATTTCCCTGACAAAGTATCAAAAAGATTTCATATCTATGAAATCGTTTTGATATTTTAGTTAAGGAACAATTTCTTCTAAGCATTTTCAAAACAAAATTATTCTAATGGGCACTTAGCTTCACCTCACCTTTCCATGCCCAACTATTTAAATAAACTATAAATACTGCCATGCATCATGTACAGTCATTTTTTGGGTGTATACAAATAGTCAAGAGAAATAAAAATTCCCTGATTTTGTCAGGAGAACATAAATTTTCCCAGACTATAGAAAATGTTGTTAAGAATGTTACTGGAAATGGCGGGTGGTTCATGCCCGTATGTTGCATTACTTCCCCTTTTAGTAGTTTTGATTCACGCTGAGTTCTGTTCTAGTTTTATGTTTTGTTATGTTCGTTGATTCCACACGCGTTACATTATATATTGAGAATTTTCTCTCATTCAACAAATGTTTCCTACTTTTCCCTTCATTCTCCCTGATCTCCTCTGACTTTTCATAAAACCTAAATTTTTCTTTGATTTTCCCTGACTGTACAACCCTTGTAACAATAAACACTAAATATAATTTACAGATAAAAACAAGGTGCATGAATATATACATACCATGGTGAAGTACCCCATTATCTTGCAACAACCTCATACATTTTATGGCATTCTCGCGGCTTGTTGCTTCCCTAGATTTGACCAACCAGTCAACAGCATCCCTTCCAACCATGCAGCAGGTGTATGTCTTGAAATGGTATCTCCTGTCACCAATCAAGCCTGGTTCATCATGCATACGCAAGCGAAGTTGTTCACCAGCAATGAGAATTTGGCCTGGAAGTCTTGAAACCATTTTTCAACATTGGATATCTCAAATGGTACAACCCTAAGAAGAGTAAAAGAGGATTTACAATACAACAAAGTCCCCTACAGTTTTTGACAATGACAAGAACCTTCTCTTCCCAGCAGAATAAGATCTGCTTTGGGTATCCTTGACAAATACAACACAGTGAAATGGCACTCCACATTATTACTAACTGTTCACAATTCCTGAGGCAAATGTCCTCACAAAAACTAACCATTGTAAATATTTTCATCTTCATGCTAAAGACTGGGCACCAGTGTTGAAGCATATCTCAAATCCTCTCATTTAACCCCCAAAGTCGGCCAAGCCCAACCGGCAAAACTAAAATATATCGTAGTGACTGCTTCAATGCAGAATATGAACGCTTGATTTTCTTCATTGGGTGGCTCTCTTCTTTGATCTAAGCAACTGCCCCTGTTTTAACTTTTACTATGAGTATGTCGATAGCGTGTACATGCCTGACGGTCAATGTCAACCTGGCACCATCATATTGACAAACATTTGTAAACAGTCTATAGGTGCATTCAACTTAATTGCATGAAAATGGGTTGAATATAAAAGATCTTAATACTTGATAACGAAGCATGTAACAACAAAAGTACACTACTATCTTCGATAAAAGAAATTAAGTGTCTCGCCGGTTACCAAAAAGTGATTCTGGAAACTTTCTTCAAAAAAGCAAACTTACCTTGCACTTTCACCTACGAGACTATACCAGGCCGTGCATTGAAGCGCTTCAGCGTGAAATATAATAAAACTATACAACTTGCAATGATTTTACTTGACTTTCCCTTTGCTAAATTTCCCCAATGCGAACAAGCCGAACGGTGCCGTGAGACTTCGTCTGCGGAAGGTAAACTGGCAACCGCATGGTGATGACATGTGTGACAAGATCAAATTTCAAATGTAGACAGATATTCAATACGCCTACAGTTGACGGCGGATTAACAAAAAACGAAGTGGAAAGTTTTTCTGCAACTTACCTGCTTTGAGAACAGTAGACAAACATGGGTACTCTCGCACGCACTAAGTTCAAGGAGTTCTCCCATCATGTTCATACATGTTAGGCCCACCACCGCGCAACAACAACCAAAGTTCAATAAATTTTATCCATATTTGTGATGTCACAACAGCGGTCATTTGTTTCCAATCCTCTCCCTATGTCAGAAGTAGCATATTTTGTGATGCAAGGGCTTTTTCCACTCGGTCTTACATATCCTAACATTTTTTCAAAAAAATTTTCAAAAAGAATCACACACAACTGTTTATGTGACATGCTCAATTGGAGTCCAAATACGCTTAAGATATAGTGGCATGAAACACATGCCAACGGATATTAATAGCATCTGGCTAATAGATAAGAATAAAAAGAAGAGGTTAGATAAGGGCGGATTTAGTCCAAAGTACAAATGGAAAGGGTGAATTTTCCAGACAGGCTTTCTTGGCTTCAAGAGCGAAAGTTGGCATAGGTCAAATAAATAACAGAGTCGTTGCGTATCTTTCATTTTTAAACGATTTCCTCACAAGAGTTTCCAAAACGATTCCAACATATTGAATATTCTGAGTGTTAAGATAGACTATTACATAAGAAAAAATTTAAAATATACAAAAAGATACAAGCTATATGCTCTAACTGCACAAACTGGACAACGAAAGATTGAAATAAAACGGTTGCTTAGAAGTTCAATTGTGCTTTCTTAGCCGCGCGTCATCTACGATTACGTGGCGAGAAAGCTGATACATTCTTCAAAAATAAAATTCTCACGTATTGCTGGCCACTTCTAACATTTACGGAATGCTATCGAACAGCGGCTATCAAACCACAAACACAAATCATGTTCATATTCAATAGACAAAGAGTTTTGCAATTGAAAGGGATGGAATTCCATTTGTGCTGCACCCGTCTACTTTTCGGGGAGGTGCCTTGGCAAGTCCCATCTTGAATGTCATATGAATAGGAGATTTGGTGTTCCTTCCATTAAATAAAAAAGGATATGAAGGCAATTGCACTCTGATACAGGGATGGCCTGATAGCGCATAACCGAGAGGCGTATGTTTTCTACTTGTAGAACGGTCTTTACCAAGATACTAATTGACTAGAAATACAATTTACATTTAAGGAAGCAAAAAGAGCAAAAGAAAGTTAAAGCAATCATATAAATTAAAAATGGTATAATTCTTAAGAACATACCATGCGCCGTGCATGAAGGATGATAAGCTTTCAAGTGTTTGAGTCATAGCTGACGTGATAGCTGTAAACAAAATTTTGGCGGCAGAGAGTGCCTCTTTCTAATGAAACTTATCTCGTTCGCAAAATGAATCAAGCCACCATATGGCTACTGTATAAATCCAAAGAAACCTCATCCAACGTTTCCAAGTTTAAAGTCGAATGCGTAATGTTACTCAAAAACCTGCATGGCTACAAACGGGCGATACTCAGTAATGAATCAATTAAAGCGATAAATCGCTTTAATTAACTGGATAGAATGCCAAAATCATGCTTACTTACTGCTGCCAAAATTAAATCTAAAACCTAAAAGAATTAGTCCCTGACTAAAATGCTAGTTTGCATTCAATAACTAGGTTGTATTAAATTTATAACAACACGCAAACGTATTTTTTTAGTATGGTATAGCATCTAATGAACTTTCTAGGCCTAATAAATCGTGATTCTAGTAGCAATATCAATACTTAATGAGAGTTACTTTTAATTAGACCTTTACTGACATGAGCGCACAATCAATCAGGGGAGGAGCCGGGAACTTTCCGACTAGCGGGCTGATTATTTTGGCAGGGGGGGCTAAAATAGTTTACATAGAAGTAGAACTTCTAAAATGCCTCAGAGAAGAGTCCACAATCTTCTGATGGAATGCGTGCATGATCCGATAAAGGGTGATAGTCTCCGAGCTCTCCCCTCTGGCATCACCTCCTTCATCTATACCAATGAACAGACCCTTTTGTTTTACGCAGGCGATCGCCCTCGCAGACCTACTTACACTGGCGATTAATCACTTTCGTAAAAACATGATTTAGCTTCAAAAATCATGATTCTACGTGTTGCCAGACACATTGCTTATATGTTTTGACGCTTCTGGGGATGCCTACGAAGTACAAACTTTCATCGCCCAATCACCCCCCTAGGCTAATTTGCGCGGGCAATTTACTGCCCTCTTGACAATTTTTCACAAAAGGGTCTACCAATGAAGGGGATTTTACTACGCCCAGCATGGGGGCATATTTTCTATTGAAATTCACGCTATTGTTATAAAACAAACATTACTAGTTACTAGCGATATAAATTATTTTACAGAAATGTAATTAAATTACAATATGGCGGCAATATATCATGACTTTACGGCTCTCGCTTTGACAACGGTGTCGTACAAGTTCCTGGCATCGAAGGCGAGTGCATGGGCAGCCTCGAGCATATTGCGTTTGTAGTCCTGATCGAGTGTAGTGTTCGAATATTTCTGAGCGAGTTTCATGCGATTTATCAGCTCGGCCATGTCAGCCGACAATACCTTGTGCGCCATCTCGACCTGAAACGGACGCAAAGAATAGGTAAGACTCCTTTGCATTGTCATACAAGGATTTTAAGAAACTGATCTGAAAAAATTTGCTATGGCCGTTTAAATAAAAGATAGAGTAGCAATACCATTATGGGGGTATCGTGAGTTTAGGATGGGTAGGGGGCAAAGAGTAAAGTCATTATTTTTCATTTTATTAATATTCGCTGTCTAATTCCAGACCAAATACGGAAAAAGATAAAAAGGATATGTTAATGTTATATATAAAAGGGTTATGGGAGAGCTGGAACATTGTCTAACACAGGACCTAAGCAAGGAGAGCATTTGAGCTAAGTGATGGAGGAAAATATATGCATCACATAGGATATTGCACGGCTGGTAATATGGAAAGGCTATAGGATGTTGGACTAAATCAAGAGAAAGTAACTGGAGATATAACAAAGCCAACAAAGACATAACATTTTAAGCTTTAATCGGAATGTAAAATATGATTACCTCTTTGTGAGTCGAAGATGCAAGGTTCTCGATTTCAGCATCAACAGAAGCGAGAAAGTCTCTGAGGTTCAGCCCAACAACCTGAGAAAAACAGAAAATCATGGCAAATGTGCTACCTTCTAATATCACTAATACATACTCTGGAGTAAAGACTAACTAGGGGGCTGGAATAATGTGGGGGTTGGAAAAATAGAAGCCATGCATATGTCAATGGCTACTTCTACACTCTCTTTCCTACAATGAGAAAAAGTCTAAAGAAGAGACTAATGATCAATGTAGATTTGACTGAAAAAACTTCAGAAGAAACTGAACATATCGCATGAAACCCTCAAAATAATAAGTGGGGGGGGGGGTTGTAAGGAGCACAAAAGGTTGGGCAAATATCAAAAACCAACAATCGGGGAGGGGGAGGGCAAGTATTTGGTACTCAAGAGTAATGAACATCACGAAAATCATCATCATCGCAATCATAATCATCAGATCGTCAAAAGCAACTTTCTTTCTTTGTTACTGTTATGTCCCAAAGAAGGGGCCTGTGAATGGCCCTTACGGCTAATGGATCGACTTTTAATTGTATAGGAAAGGTAAATGAGTTGGCTATACTCATCACTATCATCATCATCACCATCTTCTTTTTCTTCTTCCCCATTTCCCCCCGAAGGGAGCCTAGGACTGACCTTGGGGTCAGTTTATCACCTTTAAGTTGCTTAAAAGAGGTGATCGAGTCGGCTACACTCAATCCACTCTGTAACCCCAACAGTTACTAGGCAAAGCTGTAGCGTGAGCCATTGAGGCTGCTATTCACTGAAGGGGCCTGGTTGGACAGTTTGCCACAGTTCATCAACATCTGCCCTAATTCTGAATCTCTGCGATATAAACCACTATCAACTTAAGGGCAGCTGTCTCTCTGTGCCCGCTTGCCACCATGTCATTGTCATCACTATCACTATTATCATCATTATCATCATCATCATCATCACCATCACAACCATCATCATCATAATCATCATATTCATAATCATCATCATCACCATCATCATCGTCTTATCATCATCATCACCATCATCATCGTCTTATCATCATCATCATCATCATCATCACCATCATTATCATCAGCATCATCATTATCATCATCCTCATCATAATCATAATCATCATCATCACCATCATCATAATCATCATCATCATTATCATCCTCATCATCATCACCATCATTATCATCAGCATCATCATTATCATCATCCTCATCATCATCTCATCATCATCATCATCACCATCATCATCACCATCATCATCACCATCATCATCACCATCATCATCACCATCATCATCACCATCATCATCACCATCACCATCATCATCATC
>OLMO02000252.1:12858044-12868569 GCA_900291935.2 Cassiopea xamachana
ATATATATATATATATATATATATATATATATATATATATATATATATATATATATAACAAGGCTTTTTTTCGTCCGACAGTCATCAGAGTATGAAACGCATCCTATCACATTAACTGCATCTGGATATATATTTCGGCAAACCTTTACGTCACTATCCGACGTTTTCATACTCTGATGAGTGTCGGACGAAAAAAAGCTTTTAAGTGTGTCAAAAGAATATTGCCGCTTTTTCGTGCTGTGGTAAAGTTCTGTAGTGTCAATAGACTATGTATATATATATATATATATATATATATATATATATATATATATATATATATATATATATATATATATATATATATATATATATATATATATATATATATATATATATATATATATATATATATATATAACAATATTCTAAACAAAATTATCTGAAATACTGCAACAATTGTGAGCATACCAATAAAGAGTGGGCCCTGGATCCTGACCAAGACATTCTGTCGGCACTCCGTGGAGCAAGGTTTGATGATCTCAAACTTTGTGGGTTCAACGTTGAGGCTCTGTTAGGCAAATTAGCAGAAGGCATTGTACTAACCCTCAAACGTGGTAATGTCACAGATCCGTTCCCGCTTTCTGTCAAGGAATGCATATGAGACAGGTAAATGAATGCACAAGCAAATTGGCATCTAGAGTTTCTCCAACATATAATATATAATATGTGGATACACTTATATACACGTTTTTTTTATAAGAAAATCATTATTTTGCCTGAGCTTCAATTTTCTTAACTTTTCCCCAAATTGAGCCTCAGATTTTCTTAAATTGTTCTTAACTTTTACTGAAATAAACTGGCTGAAGTGGTTTACACTTTCGTTAATAATATTGTATACTTGAATTTGAATTCTATCATTAACATTTTGAATGCAATAACGACGAACTACCGATCTTTGGCCTATAAAAACACTTAATTTTGGAAAATGAGCCTCGTGATATTCTTACGATTTTCTTAAGATTTTGACGATTTGAGCCTCATTTTCTTATAAACTTTTTTCTTATAAAACAAACGTGCATGACATGGTATCATATTTAAATGCAACCACAAATTACATATCAAATATTGGAAAAACTCTCCTGTCAATTAACGACATTGTCGCTACTAATAAATTAAATCAATTCTTTGCTTGATGCATTTAAATTTATAAAATGAACATCCTTACCTGAGTCTGAGAACAAATCCGGTTTTAAAAATCCAGGCCTTGCAGGCTGAAACACAAATTGAGCTTAATAGAATGTAGATAAGTAGAATGCACATTAAGCGTATTAGGACGTACATTAAACAGTATATAAATTAGATAGAATATGAGCTTAAATAAATTTAAAAACAAAGCATATTAAACAGACACATTGCAGAAAATTTACTTTAAACAGAATGCGTACTTTCAAAATTTTAAAAAATACAATATAAATAGGCATCAAATTAAAAAGAATAATTAAATTGAAATGTAAATCAAACTGAATGTAGAATGTTAAAAAATGACCCATAATATAAACAAAATAAAGCTTAATTTAAATACAAGGTAAATGAAGCAAAATTTAAAGAAAAAAGAATGTAGCCTAACCAGATTGTAATAATGAAAATAAAATGTAAAACAAATGGACTGTATATCAATTAGACAATATGCTTAATGGACTAATTAAATATAATCAAAACTAACTACCTACATGACTATGGTCAAAATATGTTGAGCTGAATTCAAGCAAGATCTGGTACTGTTAGGCCCCGTTTACACTTATGAACACATATGGTTCGGACCAAAAAGTGATCCGCCCTAACCCTAACCCTAATCCGTTTACACTTATGAACACATATGGTTCGGACCAAAAAGTGATCCGCCCTAACCCTAATCCGTTTACACTTATGAACACATATGGTTCGGACCAAAAAGTGATCCGCCCTAACCCTAATCCGTTTACACTTATGAACACATATGGTTTGGACCAAAAAGTGATCCGCCCTAACCCTAACCCGTTTACACTTATGAACACATATGGTTCGGACCAAAAAGTGATCGGTACCAATGTAGATGGGATTTAACAAATGCCATTTGTAAGTAGTCCGGATCACTTTGGACCCTTTTACTAAAAGGACCACAAGTAGTACGGCGAACCGTACCAAAATTAGTAAGGGTTGCTTGGACTACTGTAGAAGGAAGTGATCCGTACGTACCCAACAAGTGATCCGTACCCAACAAGTGATCCGTAACCAGCGCAAACGGGGCCTTACTTTCTACAACTGGCTGCATGATTAACAACTCCTGCTTTAGTGATTGATTAGTGATTAGTGATTGCTACCCGATTTAGTCAAGACAACCCAATAATCAGTTTGTTGTTGCTGCACCGTTGACTCGCTCAATTATCGATACACCTATTGTGAGGTAGTGATAAATTAAAAAGTAAATGTCATACCTTTGGCGGTGCTTCATCAATACCTGATGGACAAAAAATAGAAGTATATTGTAGAAACAGCAAATGAAGCAAGATGCTATCTTAACAGCACATACTAATTGGAACTTACTATGCAATCCTCATTCAACATATTGCTAACCCCGAAAGGTAAACAGCCAGAAAAGAATGCAGCAGGGGAAAAAAACTGGTACACAGTGAGCTGCATGACATTATGCTAATTAAAGTTGACAAGTCATTGGTTGGTAGCATCAAATCCCTTCACTTTGGATAAGCTTTCTGTATAAATAATTAAGTAAGCAAGTAACAGCAGTTTGTGGTCATTTGCAGCTCCATCCTATTGATTGGCTTTCATCTACTTTCTGACTGTTAACCTATGCTAACTTACTGCCAGAGCTGCATATAGCTTTGACCCAATAGTCCCATCGGCTACCCAGGCCATACCGTAAAACACAGTTAAACAAATAAAGTATTTGATATATACTTATATTGACATAATTACTATAAAAAAATAATAATCCTAAACATTTCAAGGGAATGACTGATGGTAAACACTCACCAAATGCAATTGAATTTATGATTCTTCTTTTCTCGTGTCTTCTTCTTTCGTCCTGAGTAGCTTGTTCTTCTTTCATAAGCGATCTGTTGTTGAGGGTAAAATGCTTGCTTTATTCAGAAGTACAAGGGGAACCGGAAAGAAAAGGCTGGAGCGAACAAATTTGAGAAAAAAGTATTAATCTAACAAAAGCAAAACAAAGAACTTAAAACTGTAAAATAAAAGGTAAGAGAGAGAAATCAAATAAAGCATGTACGTATTATTTCTTCATCAAATAAATCACAAATTACATTAGACATGAAAGCAAGGAAAAGAGATAAACTAGCGTGAGAGAGATGAGCAAGAAATTGAAAATTGGAGAAAACTAAAACAGCAATCTAATGCAAGGAAAAAATTATAACTTCACAATGAAGCAAGAATGAAAAAAGTATATTTCAGGTATTACACAATATTTGTTCTTTCATAAAATCAAATCTACACATAAAAGTAAGAATGAAGAAAACTTGCAAGTACAGGCTAAGCAAGGAATCGACAGTTAAGTGAAAATGGATGCCAAACAACTGAAATAGCCAGCAAAAAAACTAAAGAATGAGCAATTAACAAAGTAAATAAAGCTTTGAGAATATCAACATACGATAGCCTGGTTTTCAGCTCCTGAAATCGAGGTCGCTTTGACGGTTCATACGACCAGCATTCCATCATGATAAGATACAAGGCAGGCGGACAATTTTGTGGCAGCGCAAGACGCTCTCCATTTTCAATTTTCCCAATAACTTTTTCATTGGCTACGCCTTGAAATGGCTTTACACCGTACATCATTATCTCCCACATACAAACACCGAACATCCAAACGTCACTTAGAGTCGAAAATCGTCGAAAATTGATGGATTCTGGTGCCATCCACTTGATGGGTAGTTTCCCTTTGGATGCTGTGAAGGAGCATTCAAGAATAATTGTTTAAATTTATGAGCAGAAACAAGATGGCAGAAGTAGAATATCTATAGAACAAAACAATTTAAATAGAAACAGAGGAGAAATCTACATATTTCTTTGCAAAAATATGGGTTAAATTAGGAATCGCTGCTATAGTTTTGTAGCTCATTTTAAATGAAAGAAATAAATTGGCATTAAGATCAGGACTGAATTGATACAGAAACTGTAAGAACATTGAAAACTGCAAGAACGTTGAGAATGGTCCTTGAAATCTGAGGTTAATAGTTCTGGCTAGAAGAACATACCGAGGAATTGAGTGGTGTAAAAGAGGGGGGCGCGGGGGAAGGGGGCTCAGCCCCCTAGCTCTGTAAACTTCTTGGAAATAAAAACATAGAAGAATCATTATTCTGCTGTAAAAAGCTAGTTTAGATTAAATGAGCTGTCGAGAAATTGTTGATTCACAAGATATAGGATATTAAAAGTATATTGGCTTCTGGATAACATTATCGTTTTCTTATATAACTAAACTGATTAACTTCAAAGCTTCTTATAAAGATACAAACAAGAAAAGAGCCCCCCTAGCTATCAACAGAGCCCCCACCTATCGATTTACTTCTACACCATTGAAGGAACTTAATCCTGGGATGTATATACAACTATAATAAGAAAGTGGAAGAACAAAGCAAAATGGTCGAGTGAATGGCAATGATAGATAAGTATATGATAAAACAGAGTAATATATGAAGCAAATGTAGGTGGAGAAATCTATCTCATAATGACACCCGTATCCTTTTACCTTTATAGTAGGATTGCTCAGCCATCCATCTGGAAAGGCCAAAATCCCCGAGTTTTACTTCGGTCGCACTAACAACAAGGACATTACGGGCAGCCACATCCCTGCATAATGGAGAGAAACAATTCTACTGCAGGAAAAAGTATTTAAATTTCAAAGCTTAAGGAGAGGGAGAAGTGGACTGAGAAAATGGCATTCAGTAAACGATACAATGAAATTTAAATTGATATCTCTGCTGGTACGAAATTTTGGCAAGAGTTATGCCACTCATTCTCAAGGAAATCTGGCTTACAACAGTGCAATAGAGGTATATACTGAAGTTGTTGTTGTTTACTTTATTTTGAGTAGGCTGTTATACCTAGCTTTTTCAGTTACCTTAGGCCTACTATGCATGCCGCATCCAGGCATGGGACCCCTAGTTTAACGTCCTTTCCCAAGGACGGCGGAGTGAGCTGTTTTGATCGTTCATCTGGCGGTCGCCCATCCAGTTTCTGACCGTACACAACCATGCTTAACTTCAGTTAAGCTAATGGAACTGGCTGGGCCGCTTGGCCACTTACCCCACAAACATCTTTACCGTGCAGAGGACCAATATTTCAAAGGGTTTGACAAAAACGCTGGGGACAAAAACGCCGGTGAACAGAGGAGCAGACCCCCACCTCACCTATGGACAGCCTATCACAAGTAGTGGGATAAGTGGACCGAGAAATAGTATTCAGTAAACGATACAATGAAATTTAAATTGATATCTCTGTTGGTAGGATATTTCGGCAAGAGTTATGCCACTCTTTCTCAAGGAAATCTGGCTTACAACAGTCCATTAGAGGCATATACTGATGTTGTTGTTGTTGTCGTTGTCTACTTTATTTTGAGTAGGCTGTTATACCTAGCTTTTTCAGCTAATTTAGGCCTACTATGCATGCCGCATCCAGACACGGGGCCCCTAGTTTAACGTCCCTTCCGAAGGACGGCGGAGTGAGCTGTTTTGGTCGTTCATCGGGAAGGTCGCCCATCCAGTTTCTGACCGTACACAGCCATACTTAACTTCAGTTAAGCTTATGGAACTGGCTGGGCCGCTTGGCCACTCACCCCGCTAAACGATCTCAACGTATATCTGAGCCTAAATCAATGTAATTGCAGCACCATATTACCTACAAGAGTAAAGTACATGCTCTAACAAAGAAAAGTATAACATGCGAAAGGAAGTTGATAAACTGAGAAGCCACATACCGATGTACAAAGTTCTTACTTTCCAGGTAAGACAAGGCTGTGCTCAGTTGAAAGATAAACGTCAAAAGTGTATCAACTTCAATTCTCATTCCTTGTGTTTGAAGATATGATCGCAACTGAAAGCAACATAATGACATTAAATCATGGAAGATAATATCAGATTGAAGAAAAATAAAGATGAGCTTACTGTCGATGGGTGAGGTGGCATAGTGGTTAAAGCGCATGCCTCCCGTGTGGAAGGTCTACGGGTCGAGTCTGACTCGATGCCCTGACTGAACGCTCGTTCACTGTTCACCCAGCAGCAAATGGGTGCCCAGTGGGAACACTGGGGAGATAAAGGCGGTGAGGAAAGGAACTGGGCACCCTACCTCACATGCCGATGGCTCAGGATAAGTGTCCTCTCTAACAGGGACTCCCCTACGTGCGAAAGTATACGGGACTACCTTTAATTTACTCACTCTCGATATCTCAATGTGTCTAATATTTCCAAAGAGAATCACCCAAGGGACCATCTAAAACTTTGTGTCATTAATTATGAAAAAGGTATCTGCACGAAGCAGTACAAGTTTAAGCGTGGCAAACAGCAAGAAATATAGGCATATATATATATATATATATATATATATATATATATATATATATATATATGTATATATAATATATACATGAATATATAAAAATATATATATATAATACATATATGAATATATAATATATAAATAATATACATAAATATAATATATACATATATATGAATATGTAAAATATATATATATATTTATACATACATACATATATATATACATATATATATAAATATATATATACATATATATATATAAATATATATATATATATATATATATATATATATATATATATATATATATATATATATATATATATATATATATATATATATATATATATATATATATATATATATATATATATATATATATATATATATATATATATATATATATATATATATATATATATATATATACAAGAACCCTGACTGGCTTAGGAATATTTTAAAGCACTTACTTACCTCCCCAAAAGGTGCCAGCTCCATTATAATAGAAACAGGTTCAGACGAAACAATACCAATTAATTTCACAACATGAGGGTGCTCGAACTGTTTCATGATCACTGAGAAAACAATGCAGGTGAAATCAATCTATTGTGCTATAAACTATTGCATAGTTAAGAAGGGTGAAGAAACAAAAGCAAATGCTAATTAATAAAACAAAAAAGAATGACACCCATCTCCCTTTGGGGGTTGTCTGTAATTACATTTACTTGACATAAGCTACTTTTAAGAGGAATTAGCCAAAAATTTAATTTTGCTCCCAGTCACGAAGCAACCTCTATTTCACAAAAAGCAGTGATGCTAAGGAGGTTTTCTATCAACTTACAACTTTGCCTATATATGACTAGGGTGGCAGCCGGAGGGCACATCCCCTGTATTTTGCACCAATAAGATAAGCCGAGGAATATCAAATTCAAATAGAACATCAAAGACATACGCGCTTCTTCCAAAAATTTATCTGTTTTTCCTTTTTCGTCCACTTCGTTGTTTAGTTTGCATGTTTTTATAGCGACTTCTAGAGTCGAGCCATCGTTCTTTAAAAAATATATATATATATAAACAAACTATTCAATATCAGCATACAAAATCTTGATTCAATTTTTCTCTTTATCATCATAGGATCACGTCGGATTTCAAAACTGTTGCGATCAAACTTTCACTTACTTGTTTGTAAAATATACAAGAAAAATTTAGATAGAACTTAGAAGATTCTATTAGGCTTGATAAATCCACAGAGTTTCAAAATCCAATAAGAGATCCGAGCTACACCTACCTTACTTGCGTACGTTCCTCTGAATACATCTCCAAACTGTCCTTGACCAATAATTTCACAAAAATTTAACAGGTCTCTTGGAATTTCAAAATCATTTCCTATAGTGAGAATTTAAACTGTGTCATACATTGCGATCCAATCAATAAACTTATGATCCTCAATTCTAGGAATGCATACTACAGTTAATTCAAAATCTTGATGCGAGACTATTGAAACTATACGTGTTGGAAAACCATATTCATTCATTCATTCATTCATTCAATCATTCATTCATTCATTCATTCATTCATTCATTCATTCATTCATTCATATTAACTTATTTTTACACGAATTACCCTTCAGCAAACCTAAACTAAACTTGGCAATACATCATAGTCATAATGGTTTAGTTACAATAACAAAAATTAAAATATACCTTACGCTGTTCTTCCAGGGGGTTGTTTTTTGAAGTAAAAAAGCGTGGGAAGTTCCCTGATGCTTAAGGGGATTTCATTCCAGGTTTTAAGAGCTGAGTATGAAAATCCTTTTCTTTGCATACCCTAGATTATACTTAGGAACCTGGATATTTCTGCAGAATCGTGTATTGGATCTGGAGTGGTGGGAACTAGATTGAACTTGTTCCATAGATTTTCTGGGCACAGCTTATTAAATATCTTATAAACCATAACGGCACGATCAAATGTAATAAGCTGTTTACATTTGATCATACCACCATGTTTTGTTATTGATTTATAGTATCAGGTTTAAAACCTGATATGATAAGTGAATAACGAAACAAGACAATTTTCTATAAGAAAAAAAACTTTCTGGTGTTAACCTTGATGTTTCTTAATTTTCGTCCAATTAAACGTTTCTAAATTGTTTCTCAAGTTTCTCAAGTTAAATGTTTGCTGCATTGTTTCTAAAGTTGTAAAGACTTTCAATAACAATAACAGCCCAGATTAGGCAACTGTGATGCAAGAAAAATGATGTTCAAGTTTTGTGAGGCACGTAATTGGTGCTGTTTCTACCTTTTTTCTTGTGCGATCAAACCATTTTTCGTAAAAAGTTTCTTTAAGTCATTATATGAAACTCAGACTACCTGTGTTTCATAAATGTTTCTTAATTTTTGCCGAATTTCAGCCTCATATTACTTATAAACATGCTTCTACTTTATTCGATTTTACCTCCGTTTCCCCCTAAAATTCCTTGGGGCTTGGAGGGTGCCTCTCAGAGGACTTAGTTCTAGCACGAGCATTTAGGACCGGATGCGCTTCCTGAAGGCATCAATGGCCTGCGGTGGGCCTCGAACCCAGGACCACGTTGGTCTAAGTCGAATTCCTCACCACTAGGCCACGGCTGCTCTTATAAACACGCATCCAATAAAGTACCTGTATCATCAAAGACAGAAGAAATAACCTTAGGTAACAGGACGTAGTTGATTTTGTGGAGCTGTGACTATGGCCAGTATTGAAGTAATAGAGATCTGGCTACTAGCTTACCTTGAGACACCTCGGCGTAGTCTTCATCAAGACAATCTATTTCAGAGTAATCGTTGAAATCTGCAAAAGATAGGTAGCATACATAACTGTAAAGCAGGAGTCGATAGGAAAAATGTAGTACTGAGGGAGTCCATAGCAAAATGTTGAAAGTTTCCTATATTTGTACTATGTAGAACACTTTATAGTATTCTTATCATATGATATATCAAAAATATTATAGTATATCAGTCATAAACATATATATATATATACATTTATTTATTTATTTATATCATATCATAAACATTATATAAACCTAGTATTTAAATTATTAAAACTAAAATTTTAAAATATCATAGTATATCAATCATAAACACTATATAAACCTAGTACTTAAATTATTTAAAATCTATCAAGAATATCATAGTATATCATATATTATATACAATATAATAAACAAAATAAACAAAGCATCACAAATAATATCAAACCCCATTCACAATATATTCATTTCTCAGTCATACCAGACAAAATCATAACTTTTACTTTCACAGAAGGTTATAATGTCACTTTTGGCAGTTAACCACAGTGATAAATCAAATTGCCAATTTCATTAATTTATTGGAGCTTATTATATATTTTTTTCTTAAAAGACATTATGAATAAAAACCACAGACAATCATTAAATCGTCCTAACCCGTATAGACATCAATCTTTTTCAAAACATTATTCTAGGTTATGATAAATAAGTATACCTCCATTGAAGCTCCGCTTATTTGGAGATGTANAGCAGCAGCGAGTTTCTTCTGCTCCACTAAGCTAACCATTGTTGATTCTCTGACAAAGTGGTCTCTGCTAGAAAAACATGAAGTAATTAATACTACCTAACCCCTAGTAGCAAGCAGTATTTGGAAAAAAATGCACAAATGACGCTTTAGGCTACCATCAAGCAAAGCTCGAAATTTAATTTGGCATTCTATACCAACATCAACAAAATGTTCCAACTAATTGGCATGATCTGGCGTGATTTAGCATCATTTTGCATACTTTATCATACATTAGCATCAGTTAACATAACTTAATGGTATTTTCAAAAGCAAAGGAGGTTGGGAATACTAGCCAAAGAAGGCAAAACAAGGCCATATTCAAGCAGAAGATGAGAATTGTAACACCATTCTAACGATCATTGTTCAAATAAGATTCGCAAATTCACATTAACAATAATGATAAAT
>OLMO02000252.1:12911665-12921665 GCA_900291935.2 Cassiopea xamachana
CTTTGTCAAAAGGCTTTTGCAAGACGAGTCTTGCCTGAGATTCTCTTCGCCACAGCTGGAGATTAACATCCAATGTGCATGCTATGGCATGCGCAGTAGTTTGTGCTTTTAAATAATACCATTGTTTTACTCCCATTGTTGTACTCATCAAAGTATTCTCTGTTTGGAAATTGCTGGAACGTGTATGCATGCGTTGCACAGAAAGGAAAAGTTGGCGTTAGTTTTCCTTTCTCGTCCTAAGTCTTCAAAACTCAATGAAACCAGGTATAAGGATCAGTTTCCTCTTCTCAGCAGAAAATTTTTTGCATTGATGAAAGGAAGATATATTCTATTTTGCAAGAGGGCTTTTTCCAGCGTTCTAGAGGGCGTTAACTCAAAAACGTTTTTGGAGGCAAGCCCCAGACCCGCGTCTTCTCTTTGCGCTAATCCCGACGGGCGCATGACTGACTTCCATCTTACAGAAGGAGCTTCCTTTCATTTACCTTTTCCAAAAGTTTCAGCGTGGAGCTTTACACTAAATGCCCTTGGGATTTCACATAGCCCACGCCGGACACATCTAACGCAAGATGTGCTTTCTCCTATGCATAATGGCACGAGAAAAGGAGAGGTCGGTGGAGCTTCTGTCTTTCTAATTCTAAGCTCTAAAAAGTCAACGAAGAAAGGTTGAGGGATCAGTAATTTTCACTTCGCATAAACTTCACTCATGAAAACAAATTACATTCAGTTTTGAAGGGGGCATTTTCCGACGTTCTAGAAGGCGTGGCCCTGAAAATTTTCCTTCTCCCATGTCTTAAGTACATTTCATGGTTTACACCATTATGAAACTGAGCGACATGCTCCACCAATACCACAAAATGTAATCTGAACGCGTCCCTATCAAGACTACCCTCAATAAAATTTTCATTCGGTAGTAGCCAAAATATCGGGCAATATCTCATACACCCCCTCAAAGACAAATGCTAGTTTCTCCCCTGACTGAAACGAAAAGAAAACATAACGTCTCGCAGAAGCACGCGGGTACACGATGCATGCATTGTCCCTTCCTTAACACTCCTTTTCACCGTCATTCCAAAATGGGAATGGTTTACAATTAATGAATACAACTACCTTCTCTAATATGCACTTCTCGGCATAACTTTCTAAAAGGTAAAGTATTAAAGTATCATGGATATACTGTCTTGCTACAGTTAGCAAGAAGAATCTTTAACTTATGATTGGGCGAGAGAAATCCCCTACAATTAAGGCACAACTTCACTTCCTTATAAAATTCCTGCAATCACAAACCAACAGATTGTTTAAAACAAGAATTGAACGCGATATACGGAAGAGAATGGAAATCACGTGTCATTGTTTCTGATTGTAAGTTCAGGTTACAAGCTTACACAAGGGGGAATTTGAACAAGGAAGTAATCGAACGCCAAAATGAAACTCGAAAGCAATTATCAGGAAAAAGACTTTGCAGGAGCTCAGAACAATTCGATTGAAGCTGTTTTTGTGTTCTTTCAAATAGAGCTTTGGCTGAGAAAGATCTTCGATTTGCAGCCTACACTTTCAGCCCAGAAACAAAAGGAACTATTGAGACTACACAGGGAAGTTCCACATCGCTCATTAAGGACAAAAGAAAGCAGCTAAATCACTGCATATACTTATTGAGATGAGAGACAGTGCAGTCCAAAACATGAATGTGATAGTAACACACGATAGACAATAACAATTTGTTCTGGGCTTGGCTTATACAAGTTCACAAACTATTGCTCTACAAAGCACTAATCAATAATTACCGTATCGTGGCAACTAGATATCCAATTCTGGATTGTAGTCGAACTGGTTTTGATGGAATGCAGGAATCGACTTTGGACGAGAGATCATTGGACGAGAGTAAATCATATACGAAATCAAACCAATAGAAATTGAAGCCAGTGTTTGTTAAGAGGACAAATCAACTTTTTAACACTGCCTCACTTTCACAATTCAAATCATAAGCTCATTTGTGTTTAAACCGAGGGAATGGAAGCCGGGGCAAGGGAGATCGACAATGTAGATGGGAAAGATGTTGTATGGACGTCAGACGCTTACACTTTAGATCATGTTTTGATGAATATGAAGAAGGACACCCTTGTCAAAGTAGACGAAGGGGCAATGAACGATGAAGATGACATCCTTGAGTGCGGTGAAATACTGACAATCCACGGTGAGATAAAAATGCTGCAAATAATGGCAACAGATGAGAATGGCCTAAATCAGCATATACCAATCCATTGCGTACATGAAGTTGAAATCATGACGCTTTCAGATGAAATATATAAAACCGTACGTGATATCTGCAATGCGGTCAATCCGCCAGGTATGGTAGAAAATACAAAACAGTTCACGTACTACGGCCAGACTTTTACCACAGGCAATCAATTCCAAATCAACTCTGTGTACACAGAGAATAACAAAGTAGCAGGATTGTCCATGATCTGCATCTCTCCTGAGAAAAGAAGAATATCTCTAGCGTCGTCAGTGCGAGGGGACTTCAAAGAGGTTCTGCAACCAACGGATCGAGGAAAGCAGTTGATGATAAAAGATCTTGTTGGTCGACAGCTTCCTTTGTGCGTCCGGTTCACTCCAACCGGGGAGAAAAATCCGAAGTATGGCCCACGCCTCGGGAGAGTCACACTGAAGGAGCTTCAAGAGGTTGATATGGTCAGTGCGACAGCCCATGAAAAAGATGGAGCTATTTACAAACCATTTTCGCGTCAACTTGGTGTGAGGTTGGTTATTGCAAAGGAAATCGTTATTCCTGCCGACAATATCTATACACCTGTCGGCTGGAAAGGTAATGACGAGGAAGATGAGTATGTTACTATGAACCCGAAGAACATACGCAGTGTTAAAAACGCAAACCTTTCCCAAAGTTGCCCGAATGAGTACAAACAAGACTGTTCCTTTCCATCTGTAACTGCACCAAAAGAAGACATCAACGATATCCTACGATATTTGCATCTTGAAGCGTATATCCAGTCTTTTAACGAGAAGCAAGTGGATGCAGACCTACTTGGATCGCTAAACGAACAAACCTTCACCTCTGAGATAAATATGACATTGTTTGAAGCTGAAAAGCTTAAAATGTATCTAGATGGCTGGAGGCCATTGACTGACATTTCATCTTTACGAGGGCCCTATCAATTAGATAAAGAGAATCCAAAGCATTGGACGGTGAAAGAGGTTTCGAGAAGGATGAAGGCAATTCAGTTGCCTGAATTCGCTCAGTTCTGTCTCAATAATCAAGTGGATGGTAATCTTTTAGAGAGAATTGCAAATAAGGATACGATAAAAAGCATTGGAATCACCCATGGCGTGGATCTCAGTCCTTTACAGGAAACCAAACTGACAAAATATGTACGTGGCTGGCGCCCAAAAACAGCAACGCAATGGTACGCTCATGCGCAATGAAAGTGCGCCTAATTACCCTTTTGTTCCACACCCCATCCCCTCCCCCTTAGTCCTTAGTCCTATTCCTATTTATATCAAATACACTTAAATCAACTAAAATTTCAAGCATCGAGATCCATCGGGAATATTGAGTGTAGGCAAACTATTCCTTGTTTTTAAACACCTTCAACCACCCACCACCACTTATTCCCCCCAAACAACCACCGCTGACTTCTAACCCTTCCAACAAATAACAAGGAAAATACGCACTCGAATCCTGTGTGTCTAAGTCAGCAGCACCAATTATTTTGGACGAATTATGCCGCCACTAACGTGTTGCCAGGGAAACGTGCATATTTTTTCATGTAACTTCACTACAATACCATGTGTCTTCATTAACTGAATGTTCGATTGATTACTTGATTGACTGAGTGATTGATTGATTGACTGATTGATGAACTGATTCGCTTATTAAGAGGTAGAGTGATTGGCTAGTCAAATAAATGGGGATTTTGGATCTTTCAATATCAACTAATTATTGGTAAAGATAAGAGTGCATTTTGGTCACCTTTAAATAATACAATGACAAACTGCTACAAAAAATGGTGCCATTGGGAGTATGATAGGCATAACTACCCAAATGGCCATTTAACAAACAAAAATCAGATGCCAAGCTGGGCCGCTGAGATGGGGCAGGTGGGCAAATTGCCTTAGGGCACCAAGCTCCAAGGGGCCTCATAACACCCAATGCATCAACGTCTGGGGGGCTCATAAAGTAAATCAGCAGTAATTTTCCAAAGTTAATTTCTAGGCCCTGAATATTTTCTGCTCGCTTCGCTCGCAGGGGGCTTCATCTTTCCTTTTGCCCCAGGGCCTCCAAATTCTCTCAGCATCCCTGATGCCCAGGAATATATCAAAATCCTAATAGCCTCTCATTACGGATTATGATTATAACAATAAGAGTGACTGCTATATAATCTTAATAAAGTTTTGTATATATAACAATCAATGATTTTATTGTCTCAAAACATGCAATATATGAAACTTAAATCAAGTACAATTAGAATTACCAAAAACATATTTAAATGCTGATTGATTTGTTGATTAATCTGATTGTATGGCTGATTGATGATTGATTGATGATTGATGATTGATTGAACACCTTAGTAATAAAATAGTAGGTTGCCACACTAATCTTAAGTATCTAATTGCTGGGGGTTGGAATAAGCAGGGGGTTTGGAAACATCAAAAGAAATTAATATGCGGGGGGGGCTGGAACAAGCGGGGTGGGGTAGAAAAGATGCTGTGAAATCTAAGATAATACTCTTATGAAGCACTCTATGTTTATAAATCAGGCATCTATGGTCGTGAGAATGTAAGCAGCACAACAATACTGCTATCAGACAAGAAGATTTGTTCAAAAGATATGTCTGGAACGTTTTGAAAAATTTTTGTGGAAAAACTAATAAGCGGGGGGTCCTCATAAGAGCGGCGGGTGTTGGAAAAATTTTCAAGCATTAATTATTGGGGGGCGGCAATTAGGTACTTAAGAGTAAATAAATGATATTTGATAAACTGATTATAATAGCTGGATTGAATAATTAATAGCCTGACTAATTGATTAATTGATTGATTGATTAATTGATTGATCGATTTGTTGATTGATTCATTTTATGATTTCATGTATGATTAAGTAATTGCACGATTTATTGATGATTTATTGAGCACCTGAGTAATTAAATAGTATATTGACACATTAAAATGACTCATTGAGTAGTAGCTTGATTGTTAACAGATAGTCTGATTGTTTGACTAAATAATTGAGTGATTGATTGAGTGATTGATTAACTACTGCAAAGCTGACTGTAATGCACAATTGAATGAGGTGTACATCGATTGCAGTGGCGTAACAGATGCAATAGGAGCCCTAATGAGTGCAACAAGATTGGAGCCCATCTTAGCTTTCATACGTAATGATTCAAAAGACTTGATTACAGAGATCATTAATCTGCGCGAGCGCCTGAACGACACACTTCAAATTTCTGCAGGTATTTTCAATCCAAATCATCCATATTTGACCACGTATTATATTCAAATTTTCTCAGATATGTGATTGCAGGCACACAATACATTTATCGAGGCCTGCTTGACGAACTAACACTTCTGAGGGGCCACTTGGGGTATCAGAAGCATGGGGCACTCAGGAGGAGCCTCAGTCCTAGTCTCTGTCTGCTATACAACCATTTTTTGTATTGTAAATAGTTGGTTTAAATTAGTATCAAGTTACTACTGTAAATACCAACTTTAAATATGGACATATAAAATACATGAGCGAGGTAGCATAGTGGTAAGAGCACATGCTTCCCATGCAGAAGGTCTACGGTTCGAGCCCGACTCGATGCCCTGACTGAACGCTCGCTCACTCTTCACCCAGCAGCAAATGGGCACCCAGCGGGGACACTGGGGAGATAAAGGCGGCGAGGAAAGGAACTGGCCACCCTACCTCATATGCTGATGGCTCATCATAAGTGTCCTCTATAACAGGCACTCCCCTACGTACGAAAGTATACGGGACTACCTTTATTTTTATATGAAATATGAAAATATGAAATGGACAGTTAGCAAATGATTATTGAATGTTAGGCAAAGATTTGCAACAAAATGAAACCTCTGCATATGCTGAACATTGACAAAAACAAAAGCAGTTTCCGTGAAAGTAGACAAAAACACACTGAAAGAAATCTTGACAAAGACTATAGACATTTAAAATCATTATTAAATTTCCGGTCACAGTCAATTACTAGTATCTAAATTACAAAGTTGCCATAAAATCTGAATTGGAAATAGCATCCATAGAGAAATTGAATAACCAGTAAGGGGTAATATACTGAAAGCTCACTACAGGTGTGGTTGGGCAGCATCAGTGACATCACCAACAACAGCAATGGCCTCGATTTCAACTCTTGCTAACTGGAAATAAAGAAACCATATACACGGTTTTATACAAGAGAAAAGTTTATCAGAAACTATATTCAAAAGGGCAAAATCTTAAGAAAGTCAAAAGGCTCAAATTTCAAAATTCATTTTTTGGCTTGAGAAAAATCGATGTTACACTCAAAATGCTAAGGATGGAATAAAAATTCGAATTTGCAAGATTAGAAACCAGTTATAGCCAGTTTATTCCAGAAAAAGTTATGAAAACATGAAGAAAATCTCAATCTCACTTTCGGGAAAAGTTAAGAGAATTGAGCCTCGGGCAAACAAGTGGTTTTCTTGTATAAAAAGAATCCGCACTAAGCAAACTGCAAACGTGGTCATCAAACGATAAAAATATCTGTGTACCAATTTAACACGAAAGAGGTATATAGATTGTAAAGAATGGCAATATGAAGGTAGGACTTGAGAATTGACAGGAAGAATGTGTTAGGTGGTGAGGAAGGAAGAAATAGGAACTTGAGAGCTGGTAGGCGCCTTGAGGATATGACCTAGAGACTGGAAAAATGTTGACATACTACAACGGCCTATTGACCAACAAGAAGAGCAGTTATAATCATGATACAGATATATTTTATAAGAAAGTGGTTAAAAAGAAGGTAGTGATTAAATGTTCAAGCAACAAGACAGCTCAATAATGGGATGATGAAATCACAGAAACTCCAAAGGTTTATATGCTTTCAAAAATCCAATCATATATGTAAATATATTATGTATTTCATGATGGCTTTTCTTCAACAGTCTATCTTCTAAAATTGACTAAGATTGATCAATATTTGAGGTGCACAGGCAGCTTTTAACATTTTCCCTCACTGTGCATATAAAAAACATTGCAACTCCAAAGACGTTAAAGTTTAAAACAGTTTTGATACTGAAGTCGTGCAGAAACTTATAAGCTTCAACATTACGCCAAAAAAGCCTTCTCTTTAAAAAAACGTACATCCTAGTGTTAATGACTTTGAAAGGTGTATTTGGCATTCATCAATATGTGAAATTTAAGAGTGAAATCAAATCGACCTACTTTTGGAAGATTGGCACATTGATAAGCAGCCCTTGCCGGATATGGTTCCTTGAAAACTGAAAGAAATTAACAATGAATTAAACTACTACAGTGATACATAAATGGAATGGAATTTCAGCAAACTTGGATATACTAGTTCTTGTTGTTGTTGTTTACTTTATTTTTAGTAGGCTGTTATACCTAGCTTATTCAGCTAATTTAGGCCTACTATGCATGCCGCATCCAGGCATGGGACCCCTAGTTTAACGTCCCTTCCGAAGGACGGCAGAGTGAGCTGTTTTGGTCGTTCATCTGGAGGCCGCTAATCCAGTTTCTGACCATACAGAGCCATGCTTAACTTCAGTAAAGCAAATGGAACTGGCTGGGCTGCTTGGCCACTTACCCCACTAATTTTATGAAACTTCATGGTAACAGTATAATTAAGTATACAATAATAGACCTCACTATATAATGGCAGTGTATAATTGGCGAGTCGGCAGTATATTTAAGGAAAAAAACAAATAAGAGAAAAAATCATATTAACATATATACTACTCAAATCCTAAATCAAAATAAATCAATCCCAAAAAGATGGAAACTTAATTTAATTGAAAATATGCTACATACATTTGTAAACCTCACTAGACAATAGTTAGTTTACAATTAAAAACACAGAAAAACCAAAAAAAGAAAAAATAACAATAATACTAAAAAGCGAATGCTTTACGATAAACCTATCAGTACAATGCATACTGTTATCATTATGGTCCTGAAACCTAGACATAAAATAATTAATGATAAAAGATCTAAAAATAATTACAAAAGCCATATAGTCCAACCCGGACATAGAATAGTTTCTAGTCGTAAAATATGTTTCTAAATATCTCTTAAAAAGGAATCTTGATTGCATTTTTCTGGCAATTAGTAGCAAGTCATTAAATTCCTTCCCTGCTAGATAATAAAACCTTTCGCGACCAAATTCTGTTTTCAATTGAGGGAACTTAATGAAATGTTGGTAGTTTCTCATGACCATTAATTACAAACTAATCTTTCAATGCATTATAAACATTGCCCTGCAAGATTTCAAAAACCAAATTACAGGACTTCTTTTTCACAATCTTAACCCCTTCTCCTCTATTTCTTTTTCCATCTCTTTCCCACCCCTCTTCAATTGTTCTAGATTCTTCCCTATTCCATGCCCTTTGCCAAATCCCATCTTTCCTAAACTTTCGTTCTGTCCTCTCTACTTCAACTACGATCTTCAACTACAGTCTTGAATCCTTCACTCGCTCTTTTCCTTTCTTACGTACCACATCTCTCACTTCTCTTCATATGTCTTCAATTCAACTCTGGCCCATTCCTAAACCATTTGGCATTCCTTTACTAGTCTACTTATCCATAACATACTTTTACAGAGTTTATAAAAGAGAACCCTTCAATTTGCATCGTTGCAACTAAAAGCCCAACTCTCTTGAAATACCCAATTTATGGTAGATATAACTACCTCCCTAAAACATCCCATTCGTAGTCATACTGGACCAATACTTCCCTTTCAGCTCCTTCAACTTCCATGCCTCTTCATTTCCTTTTCCTAGAAAACACTTCCGTGCCCAATCTAGCTAGTATCATACTACCAACGCTTAAAGTTTATTAAATTCACCCAGCAGAATTCATCCCACTTTTCGTTTTGAACAAACATGACCCTTTTCTAAGCAGTAGAATGCGAAGAGGTGATTACTGATCATCTCTATTTGAAAGACAACTTTTCTGTTGAAACTGCTTTTATTTACTCTCCTAAAACTGCCTCGTATAGTATCAGCTATAATGAAATCAAAACTACAATCAACAGAAGGCTGCCTAATATCCAAACAAGAAGTGTTGATGAGGAAGCCGAATTAGGATACGAATTACCTTCCTCGTTGGAAAAACTGAAAGGATTTGATCGACAGCTGTTGTATTCGAATATAAAAGAAAAGAGGCTTAAATACGACCAGACTGTGTAAAACAGGAAATAACCTTTCAAGCTACTATACTTTCAAAGAAGTTTAGACCTTCTGGAATACACAACAGCACTGTGGAAACCTTTGCAAATAAATCTTGGTGAAAGTCCATAGTGGATTTACTAGCTAGGAGGAATAAACCAATGGAATGTACCATGTGCATATAGTGTACATTGACATTTAGAGACAGCAGACTAACTGAAAATATCAGCCTTGAGAAAAACAAGAATATATATATATATATATATATATATATATATATATATATATATATATATATATATATATATATATATATATATATATATATATATATATATATATATATTCTTGTTATATATATATATATAATATATATATATATATAAATATATATATATATACGTGTATATATATATATATATGTGTATATATATATATATATATATGTGTGTGTGTGCATATATATATATATATACACGTGTGTATATATATATATATATATATTCCTATAATACATACATACATATATGTATATTTTTATGTATATGTATATGTATGTATATCAAAAATAAAAGCATAAAAAGTCTTAAAAACCATAAAACCATAA
>OLMO02000252.1:12923015-12955308 GCA_900291935.2 Cassiopea xamachana
ATATATATATATATATATATATATATATATATATATATATATATATATATATATATATATATATATATATATATATATATATTTGCGTACCGATGAAGATTTCAATCGAAACTCAAAGGAAAAGTGTATTCATTTTATGTATTATACATACTATACGGAGATGCGAATATACATATTTGTATATATTCAAAACGAAATAAATACATAAAAAAGATAACTCACAAGTGCCATAGACTTCATTAACTTTTGCAAAGTCATTTATATCCGCAAGTAGGACAGTAGTCTTCACAACTAAAATACAGAAATATTCAAATACCTAATTCTGAATTGGGAAGCTAAATACGGAACGGGGTGGCAAAACACACAACATACTGATCTGATTCAAATAGAAAGGAATTAATACTCCCTTCCAAATGGCGACATAATGCTCACATGCCGATGGCTCAAGATAAGTGTCCTCTCTAACAGGCACTCCCCTACGTACGAAAGTAAACGTGACTACCCTTACTTCATGTTCATTTCATTTTCAATTTATTTCAATTACAGAGTGTAGCCCTTCAGCCGGAGCTGAGTTTACAAGGGGTTCTCCACTTACTTCATCATGAAGCAAATTAAAAGAGGAACAGAATAGTATTTCATCTATAATGTAAAAGTTTACGTACAAACAGTAGCTACTGCAACTCGAATACAAAAAAAATTCTAAGTCTTGATGAAGTTTGAGCTTTGCATTAAACATATTTTTTATAAGAAAATCATTATTTTGCCTGAGCCTCAATTTTCTTAACTTTTCCCGAAATTGAGCCTGAGATTTTCCTAAGTTTTTCTTAACTTTTACTGAAATAAATTGGCTAGAGTGGTTTACACTATCGTTAATAATATTGTATACATGAATTTGAATTCCATCTTTAACATTTTGAATGCAATAACGACGAAATACCGATTTTTTTGCCTATAAAAACACTTAATTTTGGAAATTGAGCCTCGTGATTTTCTTACGATTTTCTTAAGATCTTGACGATTTGAGCCTCATTCTCTTATAAACTTTTTTCTTATAAAAAAACGTGTATTCTTAAATTTCAGCAGTTCTTGACTTTAAAATTTCCTATAAACTTTATTCTTATGTAAAAAGTGTACCTGGGAATTTACTGTAAGAGAGAAGACTTATCCTAGGCAAAGGTCATGTGAGGTGGAGCAGCTAGCTCCTCCCCATTGCCGTCTTTATTTCACCTAGTGTTACTACACGCATCTTTTTATAAGGAGCCTAGCTCAAGGCCTAGTTCTAAAAGTTCCGTATTTTTGTACTTCTTTTATCAAAGTCTAGCGCTAAAAGTCCCTTAATAGGTTCTTAATTTTCACTGCACATACTATGTCATAAAAGTGATACAGACACTAGGAAACATCAAATTCTCAATTTTACTTTGAATTTCGGCTAGACTCAAGACTGAAGGCATAAATAAGTTAGGAAAGAAGTTCTATATATGTATCTATGTGAATTTTGGCTGTAAATGAATGGAACCAGCATCCTAATTCGTGATTATTTGCAGTTATAAAAATTTTTCAAATTGAAAGGTCTTTCTGTTAGTGGTATAAGTTCCTTAAACATTTCGGCCTTCTACTTTTAGGTTCCTTGTAAAGTGATTCCTTGTAAAAAAGCAACAGGTTCAGATTTCGGGAAGCGCAGCTTGGCAATCAACTTGACAATGAGAACGACAACAATGATAGACATTTCTTCGTTTACTTTATTTTAATGACGACATTCCAGTTGATCATTAAAGGTGAAAAATCCAGATTATTTAACTGAAGACATCCCATATAAGATACACAGATTTAATTGATGACATTCCAAATTCTATATAGGAAGTTTCGACTCCGGCCAGAGTCATCATCAGCAATAAATAGGGAAAAAGACCAGGGTAAATACCAATAAATGTGAGCAGTAAAAACAGCACGTGTAAAATGAATAAAAGACATATGTGGAAGTAAATAGGACTTACATGGGCATGGAAGAACAATAGAAAAGTGTGTAGATAGATGGAGAGACAAATAAGGAAAGATATAGGACTAATATGGGCATGGAAGAAGCGTAGAAATAGAGGAGAGGGAACACGATCAAAACAACTATAAAAGAATTGGCATAGGGGTTGGTGAAGCAAGAAAGTGGGTATGTAGGGATAAGGCGGGAAAGCAAGATGTTAAAGAAAAGCAAAAACAGTGAGACAAAATCAGAATAAGGACAAAGGGATGGAAGACTGTTGAGAGTAAAGTGAAGGCCCTTTGTATAAGAAGGCTCTCATGGATAAGTAAAAAGTAAAGGTAGTCCAG
The DNA here is from genome assembly GCA_900291935.2 of Cassiopea xamachana. NCBI lineage: Eukaryota > Metazoa > Cnidaria > Scyphozoa > Rhizostomeae > Cassiopeidae > Cassiopea > Cassiopea xamachana. Next base: position 12,925,338 of record OLMO02000252.1, read on the forward strand.
TATACTTTCGAACGTAGGGGAGTGCCTGTTAGAGAGGACACTACTTATCTTGAGCCATCGGCATATGAGTTAGGGTGGCCAGTTCCTTTCCTCGCCGCCTTTATCTCCTCAGTGTTCCCACTGGGTACCCATTTGCTGCTGGGTGAACAGTGAGCGAACGTTCAGTCACGGCATCGAGTCGGGCTCGAACCGTAGACCTTCCGCATGGGAGGCATGCGCTCTAACCACTATGCTACCTCGCTCCATGGATAAGTATATCAAAAGAATTTGTGACTTTTAGAAAGTATGGAGAAATTATCAAAGGATGCTGTGTGTCCAGTTTTCCAAATATGCTCTTTGATAGAAAAAGGGCCATAGGATCTAGCCTCTTGTCCTAATTGTTTAATGCCAAGGTGCTCTCTACAGCGAATCAAAAGATTCTATTTCGCTGCTCCTGCGTCGGAGCAGAGCAGCCTACATGAGAGAGCGCACACGAGCAGGAAGATCACTTGCGATCACACCTTTAGGACTTGTAGTCACAAGCTCCTGTGTGTGTTATGTATCCACACACCTCACTCGGACAGGGCTTTAAAATCTCATGTAGGCTGCTCTGCTCCGACGCAGGAGCAGCGAAATAGAATCGAAAATTAACCGATCGTAGTGACGCAGTTCACAGCTCATGGAATCTAAATTACCCGTCACTACGATTGGTTAATTTTCGATTCCAAGATGTTTTACCATAGTAAGTGGCACTGCAGCTACTACACGTAAATTTATAGATAACATTAGAGCATGCGCATAACAGCACTGGAAGGCGTTTCTTAGCAATAAACAAAGTAGAAAAACGTCTAGGTGATCTAAATATAAACTCTAATTTAACGTTGGGGTAACATTGTTTGATGAACCTATTGATGTTGCGCTTAATGCGAAAACTATATTGTCCTAAGTATTGAAGAAAAAACAGGATACGTTGATTATCCTCAGTTTGTCTAGAAATCTTATTATTTTTGTTAAATTGATTGTTGAGAAAGGTCCTAATAACTCTATCAATAAGAGATTTAGGAAAACGGTTTTCTTGAAGAAAGACCTTAATATTACAAAGTTCAAGAGAAAAGCCACGACGAAAAATATGTCAGTGAGTTCCTTTCCTCTTTATTGGATTCGACATTCCATTAGTTCGACATACCATAAGATTAGGACTTAGCCGATAGACATAATCGATGTTAATACAGACTTAGCCGATAGACATAATCGATGTTAAAACGTTTCGAGACATCATGTCTCATCCTCAGTTAATATAAAAGTGCCAATAGGAAATTTTATAGATAAAATTGGGGAAAACAATAAGTAGGAAAAACCAATGGGAAATCAGGAGAAGTAAACTCACGTAGAGACCATAAATGGGGGCATATACATTCCTATATAAGGAAATATACCACCAAACAGCGAAAACATTTATATTGCCTAAATAAGGACAGAATGAACTATCACAACAAGGGAGCTATGGTAAACAGGCTAATATTAACATAAGTAAAGTATACGTGACTAAGAGCCAAGTCCTAATCTTCTGGTATGTCGAACTAACGGAATGTCGAATTGTGAAAAGAGGAAAAGAACCCTCTGACATGTTTTACGTCGTGGCTCATCTCTTGAAATGTATAATTCAGCTGCGATTTCCAAGAGATATTTCAAAGTTCGTTATGAAAATGGACATATGTGGAACAAATACAAAAAGCTCGATAGATAAGAACATTAATCAAATTCATTTTGTATTTATTAGGAATAACGCTGGCAAAATCAGCATACAGACCAGTAAATGTAGGTTTGCGATACAACTAGTACTAGTCTGTTACCTTTAAGTCTAAAAGCTCTAACTCAAGCTGTGAAAGAGGAAAAGATTCAAAATGAATTACAATCAACACACATCAACAGGCACATAGCCATATGGGGGGTGCTGGGGTGCCACAATCTCCCAAACAATTGCTTGTCGGCATATTTGCAGCGGGTATAAAGCTTGTCGGCAAATTTGCAGTACACCAATAGTGCTAGTCAACATCGGGATGCAAGGAAAACCTTCTCTGCTGGCAAATTTTGGTTGGGGGAAGTGTTCTTTGTCAGTAAATTTGGGTTGCCACAACTCTAAAACTTCCCTTATCTATGCCCATTCACATCAAAACAACTTACCTTTATCATAGCTTGTCCCTGCAGCTTCCAATATATGTCCCATATTTTGTAAAGCCTGAGGTGTGAAAGATACAACAAAATTAGATTATAAAGCTTATTTGGGGGTACAACAAAAAAGAAGATTTGACAGTAAGCCAATGACAAGGAGGTTGAGGCATAAAATCTGTAACAAACAGAAGTAACTAGTCTATTGCATTTTCTAGGGGGAAAGAGAACATCCATCCATTTTTAGAATCCTCACACCATTGCCCTAATTCCTCAGTTAAACTCTATGCTTATAAAAAACAACAACAACAACAACAAGGAAACCAGTCTAATGCTACAGTGGTGGTGTTAGGGGAGAGATAGGGGGCTATAGCCCCATCAAAACATTGGAAGGTGAAGAACTCTTCTTTTACAAAAATGTTTTATGAGCTATGGTGCCAGCTGTATTTTATCCCCTTTGTCAGAAGAGTATATTCATTGTCAGGAAATTCCTGGCACCACTCCTGATATCCTTTTTATCAAATGTAACAGCTTACAAGATGAAATACTTAAATACTATGAAATACAATGATGAAACCAAGGGGGCAAAATACCATGACTACAAGTGCAAAACTATATATAAATACTTGATTGCACTTCACATTTGACCCCCAGGTCCAGGCCCCAGGTGGGGCTATTGCAGGCATTGCTGCCCTTGGCCCGCCACATTGAGATCGCAAATAAGTCCTCTACATTGATTTCTGTTCAGGGCTATCTCCTTGCATATATCAAACCATTCCTTATCCCACACTTTCAAGTTCATTCTGGGTGGCTTGACTTGGCTCTTTAGTTTGTCTTTGACAATCTTTCTCCATGTTTTTCTGGGTCCGCCCGGGGGAAGTCTCCAGTTGTTGCCTTTTTTGAACTCCAGAACTGCACTAGGAATCACGTCCTCTTTCATTCTCAGCACATGTCACAGCCATTTCAATCTGCGTTTGACCCCCATGGCTACATAATATTGGCTTTATGTTTAATATGCAGTTGGGGGGGGGCAAGGAGGGCTTGTTTCTACTGAGAATATGTAAAGAGGTATTCCACATGGTCATTTTTACTAATGAAATGTTTGAATTCTACACCCATGCTCCCCCACCCCCAGTCCAGTTCAGCTATCTATGGCCTTTGATATGTTGCAAATGACAGATAAGTAAAGGAGTGAACAATTTGGTACCTACTTTTTTGGCCTGGTCCTGAACATCATCAGACACAAATTGCATGGTCTAAAAGAAGTAAAGTAAATAAGCTTAGTCAAAAAGCACATGAACAAGAATTATGAATTACTCCATTTATAAATAGACACTTTTTCTAAAGCATAACAACTGTATGCACAGAAGCATAATTTTGGGCTTGGTTTCCAAAAACAACTTTACCCCTCCCCAGTGCTATTCTCTGACAATTTTATTAATTCTTGATGAAATGCCCCACCTCAGCAAATGGGGTTAACTTGTTACCCCACTAAAAATAGTGCCTCTTGATAATAAAAGATGTCATATTGAATATCCTTTAAATGATCTACATACCTCAGTAACTAGACCAAGTTGACCAGAGACATAAAGTGTACTATTCACTAAAATTGCTTGACTAAAACAAAATTTAAATATTAGCATAGAACTTTGCAATGAACCAAAGAAAAATAACAAATCAAAATCACATATAATTCTTGCAATATTGAAAACTGACCAGATTTCACTAGATATGGCCTACAATTGACTGCTGTTCATTTAATCAGCTTCAATACCTGACTTTATTCCATGTAGCCAATAAGCTATGCTTTTTCCTTTGGCATACTGAGATGGGATAGCTTTGTTGTTAGCATTGGTGAGCATAAAATCAACAAACAAAAGAATTCAGGAGAGATCTCTATTCTTTTTCTTCTGAGTCTTCAAAATTGAATAAAACATAGTTTTGGGACCACAAATAAAAGGGTGTGTTCTGATGCTCTAGAGAGTTTTACTTCAAGAAAATTTCCAATTTCCTCCCACTACTCTTGCAAATCCAACCAAAAGTTGATTACCCCTACCTCTTGCAAATTTACAATGGTTACAGGATCGTTTTCCACACCCACAAAATGTAAAATCTAATGTTCCTTTGCAAAAGTTGGCAGTGTTCCTAATCAAATTCTTTCTATTTGTACTACTTTGCTAAAAAGCTTATAGTCATCAAAATGAATCTCACGCATGAGCTTTATGCAGAATGCACCTAGGTCATTAAACAGTGTTACATAACTAAACATAAAACTTTGCTATGATAACTCAAAATGACTTATATCTTTTCTCAGTATATAACAAACTTCCACAACAAAATAAAACATGTATCTGAATGACTAAAAAGTCAAACATGATTGAGCAGTTACATCCAACAAGCCAAAGTGCATTCCACATAGCCCACACCAAATACATCTGGCATGACTATACCTTTCCATGGCATACTAGCATGAAGTTGTTTTGTTCTTGGTGTTTGCCTACAAGCATTTGACAGCAAAAAGGAGCAATTGCTAGTGCTTCAACCTTTCTTCAAATATGATTAAATCAGGTTGAGGGGCCAGAATTTCTTTCTCTACATATAATACTGCAAAATGATATAAATTCCATTCTCAAAAACAGCAATTTTGACCTTCTAAAGAGTGTTGCATCAAAAGGTCCTTCTGGGGACAAGCCCTACACCCTCCTGTTCTCATGTGTCAAATAAACACTTCATGGTTAGCATGTCCAAAAACCTGTGACCTTGCTTGAAAATTCATAATAGTTATGGACCAGTCTACAAAGCATGGTAGTTCCTCATAGAAGTGGCTTACCAAGAGTACAAACTATTCTCTTTATTGCATGTGTACTTCCATTACATGTTGCAATCGTATATTTTGGTTTGAAATGGACAGAAATCAGAGGAAGCCTTGTGTGTGCACACCAAACTTTGCAGATTGACATATGGGGCTGTTTCTAATGCACAAAGAGTAGACCCTATGCTTCCCTTTCCCGAAAATTGATGGAATTCTTAATCGAATTCTTTACTAAAATTAGTCCACTTAAGCCAACAAATTATGTAAGCTCTTTAATACAGTATGATGCATATCATTTTTGTAAGGCAAATAACTTATTCTACCTCAAGAAGGTAATAACTCTACTTTTCTTACCTATACGGCCCAATTGCAGCTGGTGCTTTTGCTGTATTTATCACCCTCCGAACTATCGCCCCCGCCATCTTGAATTATGCAACTGTAATCCGCCACGTGCAACCGAGTCCGCGAGCCATATATGCAATCGAGACTATAAACATATGAAGGCGTGTTGGGGGCAGTGATTTGGGGTTGGGGATGACTTGGCAAACTCAGGTGTGGCGCTACATGGTGTGTTTGGGAGGCCGAACCCCCAAAAATTATATCTAGTCCCCCATCAGCACTTTAATTTTTTAAGACTTATATGTACTGTCGGCAATTTCACGATATTTTTTAGCCAATTTGAAATATGGAGTCTCAAAAGTTCGAGATTCTAAATATAATTACATATTTTGGAATGCCGCTTTCGAAAATTTGCGATGATAAGGTCGCTGCATTTCTCTCCAGCTGCTATTTTCAGGCCCCAAATATTGAATTTTTTATTAAGCCATAATTCACAAACCCCAAATGTGACTCTGTAAAATCTCAGACCCCAAATATTGACAAGCACTTTCCTGTTGTGATTGACATCGCAACACTCCTTTGGCATATTGGCCAGCATGTAGTAGCCAAGTTTATAATGACTTAGCCGAATGTGTTAAGACAGTTGATTAAAGTTCGAGCTACGATAAAGACGCGCCTTTTATGTGTCGATCTTCGAGAACCCGGCAATAGCTTTAAAATTCCGTATAGAACAGGAGGGTGTAGGGCTTGTCCCCAGAAGGACTCTCTGATGCAACACTCTTTAGAAGGTCAAAAATGCTGTTTTTGGAAATTGAATGTATGATACTTACATCATTTTGCTTCATTATGTGTAGAGAAAGAAATTCTGGCCCCTCAACCTGATTTAATCATATTTGAAGAAAGGTTGAAGCACCATCAATTGCTCCTTTTTGCTGTCAAATGCTTGTAGGCAAACACCAAGAACAAAACAAATTCATGCTAGTATGCCATGGAAAGGAGGGAGTACCCCTTCCCCTGGGAGTGGTTTAGGCGAGTAGCTTTTTAGGCATCTAAAATGTATATAGATACTGCATGCAAATAGCCTTCACAAAATCTGTCACAAAAGGAGGGAATGATGCAGCAATGATGTATATCCGCCATACTTCCTTCCAATTTAGTAATTTAAAATAACGATCATGATCTCCCTATGATTCACAATTATCGTGCTACAGCTAGAGATCAGTTGTATTATCTGTGTCTGACTCTGCCGAATCCACGCTATACAACCTATCATTACATGTTGCAGGCAAGTAATCTTCACAAAATCTGTCCCCCTGCAATTATACGACAAACAGCCTCGCAGTAAAGCATTTAAGACGATGGAATGTGCATCAAACTTTACCAAAATAGACAATGAACGCATAGTTAAGAAGACCATCCTGGTAGAAAGTTCTACTGAGTATTGATATGAAAGCATTCATTTTGGAACTTTCTGCATCGGGTAAATCTTTTCCAATTTGACTGCCATTAAAGCTTTCTCTCTAAGTAGTTTCATGTACATCAGAGGGGTAGGAAAGTAACCGAAGACTCATTCGCAAAAATCAATGTTCTCATGTACTTGTTAAGCAGTTCATATCAAAATGTAATGGAGTGCTGAAACTACACGATTGCAATTATTTCAAAAAGTTTGAAGATTTAATCGTAAAGTTTTTTACATGCCTTCATCAGAAAACAAGTAAAACATATTGCTCTACATAAAAATTTAATAATGGTGCAATTAAGACACTCAAACTAAGGCTGCATTTAAAGGTCTTTGCTAATTCCGAATAGGAGCTCTACAGTGGAGCTGATTCTACGCTGGGATACCATTTTTTCGGTACCTACGACATTCTCTACTATCTAAAAAGGAAATTGTACTTGCATTTGCTTTGATTGTACACCTGACTATTTATAGGTCTTCTTTGGGACGGGGGAGGGGGGAGAAGAAGCTATGAAGGGCATCTGAGAGGCTCACTTACATAGAAACATGGTGAAGTCAATTGGGAGTGATTGTTCATGTCAAACCAATGAGCGGTAGATGATTATATTGAAGTTAAAACATCCCGTAGGACATTCCTAAATATGGTTATTTGCAAAAGAACAAGCATATTATGTTCCCATTACTTATGCATACAACAATTAATTCTGTAGCCACTTCGAAGGAGCCTTAGCTGAATTCTTTCAGGTAAGGATGCTACCTCCTTGCGTATCTGGATAAACGAAGTCAGTAAGGTAAGCAAGTAGTTTCCTTCATTAAAAAGAATCGTGAAGACATGGACGTAGTAGAAATAAAATCTATTTATTTTTACGGAGCACCTCATTCGTTTCTCATTTCGAGCTTTATAATGGCAACCATATTCCCTATTTGCATGTTAACCTTTCGTGTTTACGTTAGCATCTATCCAGAGTCCAGAAAAGTCACAGCTTCACAGCTGCGAGCCGGGGGAAGATTTCTTAAATTTGTGCCAGTTTTGAAGAAGGCTCAGTAATTGTACACAAATCTCGCTTGAGGACAATTCTGATGCCTGTAAATCAAGTGATTTGGCATGAGGAAAACATAAGGACAATATGGGAAACTTCACGTCGATGCTGTATAATGAGGAAGGTCATACATAAAGAAGTTACTGTCGGAGGAAGGCTCGATTTTTTTCTGGACTCTGTATCTATCTTAGTGTCAACGTCAGTATCTACCCTAGTGTCTATCATAGTGTCCACGTCATTATAAATCCCGGTGTCTATCATAGTGTCTGTCTTAATATCTACGTTAGTGTCTACGTTAATGCCTAATATAATATCTAGCGTTTGTCTGTCTTTCTATTTGCCTTCTTGTACATCTCACCACCATCCTTGTGTGGTGTAAATGATTAAACTGCATTCATGGACTACATAGTCGCAACTAATTTTCATCTTGCAAACAACTTTTACAAACTGTTTGTGTCCGTGGATCATAGGCCTAATTTCAACTACATGTGCCACAGTAATCAACGCTAAAATACCAACTAGATTCAGTTCCTATTGAAAGAGTGACGAAAGACTATTAGTGACTATTGTACGTAAAGATATTCATCTTCATCATCTTGTGAGTTCCATTGATCAAAACTTTGTGCAAACGTAACAACCATCATTTACATTTGCTGATGATACAGCACTTGATCTGGTATTACTGGAAGCTTTCATGGAACAAAGAAGCGAGGCGAAGATACGAAGATGCCAACACAACCGAAGATCAAGACGAGAAAGAAAACAATCGTTGATATTCGGTCAACGACTTGAACTGCTCTCCTCCATTCAGCTTTTGCATCCTCTTCTCTCTGACTTTTATCGATAACTGAAGCAATCTTCAGCATCCCGTCTGCAATTTCTTCCTCGGCGTGGTTCAAAAGTGGTCGTGTAATGGCCTTGACTTCGTTGTCATCATCCGACTTTGCAATCCGCTTACGAAGAGCGATGCTATCCGTTGAATTCCCATTCATAGTCGAATTTTCGATTCCACCATTAGTACCATTGGACTTCTGGAGATTGATTGAATTCCTTTTGCAGAAACAGCCATCTATGCAAACCAAACGAGCGAAAAAACCATTGATAACGACACGAACAAACTTTGGAACTTCGTTGACTTCAGAGCAGCTTTGGTGCAGGAATTTGATAACAATGCAGCTCTCTATCAGCGCCAAAGCTGAGAGGACCAAAACAATGCTGAAGAAATTGCTAGCAAGTGGAACAGCATCACTGGTTGGCGGGATACTTTCAGATATGAGAAGCAGAAACACCATCATTGCCAATAAGTTAGTTATACCTAGGCCGATTCGCTCTCCACTTTCAGGTGGCAGAAGGAAGGTTATCGAAGCCAGAACAGCAATTAGGATACCAGGCCATATTAAGTTAAGAAGGTAAAAGCTTGTTCTTCGGATTATGATTATTTCATAGTCAATAACAGGGTATGGTACTCCTGGGCAACATGTATAGAAAAGAACTTTACGTTTTGCTGGTGCACTTTCTAAATTCCATTCACCGCTAGGCACCAGACTGGACGTGTCGGCTCTGTCGCGTTCTACCGAAAGATTCGCCATAAGGCCATTGTATGTCCAAAGCCCATATCGCATCGGACACACCTGTCGGTCGAACGGAAAGTACTTTATGTCAACACTGCATTCCGTCTCCAAAATAAGAGGACAGAACCAAGAGCATTCTCCTTTAGACGTCACAATTATGTTCGTCTGCATAGATGTGTCTAAAATGCCACGTCCTCGGCTATCAGCACTGCAAATCAAACAGTCAATCAATCAATCAAACAATCAATCAATCAATAAATGAATCAATCAAGCAATCAATAAATAAATAGATAAGTCAATCAAGCAAGCATGCAATCAATAAATCAATCAATCAATTAATCAAACAATCAATTAATCAATCATTCAATCAATCGATCAAGCAAGTAATCAATCAAACAATTAATAAAGCAATCAATCAATAAAACAATTGTAGCGTTTTGTGGTACCTGGGTGATGGCTACACTTCTGTGCCTGGAGGCTAACCTTACGCTTAGGCCTAATGTAGACTGACAATATAAACAACTCTTTGATAATATATCTTGCATTGCAAACCGAAGAAGACTAACTAAGATCATTAAACACAGAGTACTTAATAATAATCACACATTACATGACATGTGACATACATTTGACAGATACAACACATTGCCTGGAAAGTGTGTTTACTACACACAACAGCACTCCACATAAACGCAGATTGGCACAGAAAACATGAAAGCTAAAGGAACACGCAATTCGACACAAAATATACTAGTTAATATACAACTTCTTCGTTACACAATCGATCAATAAATAAAGAAATAAGTCAATCAATCAAACAATCAATCAATGAATCAATCAATTAATCAATCAATTAATCAATCAATCAATTAATCAATCAATTAATCAATCAATTAATCAATTAATCAATTAATCAATCAATCAATCAATCATGTTTTCGCTCAATAGAATCTTCATCCAATGATTTGATAAGATCCCGTCTATACTGAGTTTACAACAACCATACTTAGCCACAAAGCATCACTCTTTATTGTCATCGAAATTTTCATGCTCTTCGACCATCTTCTCAGTAAGAACAGGCCCTCTTCTCGTTGAGAAAGTTAATGAAGGACACGAAATATTTTTCGCATGCTCTGGTTTCTAACGCTGAATAGCTTTGCTGCTTACCTGTTATAGAGGACTATATCTGGCGTCCAGATTTCACTTGGCAAAAAATTCGCTGACTTGATGTTGCTATAGTTCTTTGGATCCCAAACGAGGTTTTCGTCTGTCCAATACTGCAGTAAAGAAGCAAATTCTCTTAGAGCAAGGCAAATTTGAGAACTAACAACGAAACAAGATTCTCGGTAGAACCTAGTCACGCTCTAAAAGATAGAAATATCAAAAAAGGAAAGACATGTAAAAGGATAAGGATTATGAGAATAATCAAAGTAGTCACGAAGCTGTTTGATAAAAACTGGTGGATTTTACATGGAAACCCGATGCATTGACTGAATGCTCGTTCACTGTTCACCCAGCAGCAAATGGGTACCCAGTGGGAACACTTAGGAGATAAAGGCGGCGAGGAAAGGAACTTGCCACCCTACCTCACATGCCGATGGCTCAGGATAAGTGTCCTCTCTAGCAGGCACTCCCCTACGTACGAAAGTATACTGGACTACCTTTACCTTTTTGCCTTAAGTAAGCTGTAATTTTAAGCGCTAGGTACATAGGTGGAAAACATTTCGAGGGTAGCAAATTTGTTTGCATTGTTTTGCTGAACTGTGAAATTGTTTTGCTAATTCATGAGATTGGGCATCAAAATTTTTGAATATATTCCTACCATAAAAATCGCTCTACCCAAAATGTTAGCTTTTGCTAAATAAAGTGAAAAATTGTTTTTTCTATTCTCATAAGACTTACAATAACAATTACAATACAAAAGCCAAGGAAGCATGGAAATAGATAGCAACCCTAAGACGTACACTGAACATAGAGACACAAGTTTACAAAACTATTTACCAAATATTTAGTTACAAAAGTAATTAGAGTGGTGTAGCCCAAAGTACCCATAGTATCAAGCACATTTGAACAAAAAACCTCGCGAAGAGATATCTCACAAGGAGAAACCAAATTGAAAACCTAGATCTTTTTGCTAATCGGCCAAGTTGGTGCCCAAGCATGATAGGCAACACCACTCTGATCATAAAGAAAAAGAAATTTTGCACAAAAGAAGTGGATTTACGCGAGAGAGGTTGACATAAGAAAATTAGTAACTTATTGGAAACGTTCTGTGGCCTAAATATATTTTGATATTGCCTCAAGAATGTTTGTATTTTAGTGAAAAGGTAACTGTGAAAAGATAAAAAATTGTTTGAAATAATCAGTAAGTGTTCATTGTTCCTTTGGTTCCTTTATTTTCCTTACTTTTCTTTCCTTCATATCCAGATTGCGTTCCTTGGCGCTCTTAAGCTTTAGGCTTAATTCAAATGACATAAGAAGCAATATCATTAGGGTGTGAACTTTCTTCTACATTTCACAATGGGACTCAAATATTGTTGAATATAGTCAGTACGGTACTAAAAACTTTGAATTTTTCTCAAAATTTCTTCCATCCCTGCTTCCAGTAATAAAAATGACAGTTCCCTAAGAAGATTCTCGATGACTGACTAAAGAAAACCAATGATAAAAAATTGCTGTACTCACAATTCTTATCCACACACTGGTTGTAAGAACTTGATTCTTCTCCTCCTGTGCGTCAAAAAAAATGAAGTTGGATGATGCGAGAAACTAATAATTTTGCATGTTCTCGTTAGTTTTGCTATGATAGCTCAGTATATATAGTATACTTCCTTTTCGTGCAGCTATCAAATTTTACGGCGCAAATATGTTTGTTTCTTGTCCTATTTCAGAAGCTATTTGGAAGAAATGAGATTTTCAGCTTCTGTAGACAAACAAAAAGCAAGCAAGAAATGCTAGAATCAATCAAGAAAGAGAAAACAAGGGATAAAATCAATCAGAAATGAAAGGAAGACAGAAACTAAATAAAACTATGGGTGGCGCCAATAAAGGAGCTAGCATGTTCCCACGGGGGAGCTATAGTCCCCCCTAGCTCTCCCCTGACACCACCCCTGAGCAAAACACAGGGATTTCAGTGAATTGCTTCTTGGACCTTCTTTCTCTCTTCCTGCTTCAAGCATGTAGCATAAAAATACCTTGAAAAGTAGGAAACAATCAAGGAAGTGAGATTGACTTACCAAATCGACAACAGCTCGTAAAGCCAGATCAAATCTCACTTGAACAGGTTGTGAATAGTTCTTTGCTGGTCGAACTGTTTTTATGTAGCCTGTCTTCAGCAGTCTCTTGAGATCAACCTCACTTTTAGTTGCTACGAATCAAACAGAGGCTTTTAAAACATGCACATGTATACTTAAAACTCAGTAGGGCCACAAAACCTGAAAAAAACTCAAAGCAGCGGGAAGCAACGCCACTCCCCATTAACCGAAGCATCCAGCTTCATGATTGAAGAAGTTAGAAGACGATTTTGCTTATTTAGTATATAACAATGCAAGACATTGCTATTGTTGATAAAGTTTTCAAACATTAGTTCTGTTAGTTGGATTAACTTCTTGAACCAGCTCTGTTAGATCAAGAGAATATATCATGCTTAGGCGAATTAACGAAAACAGACAAAGCAGAACTTAATGCGTTTTTTATTTTGCTAGAAATCTGGTTATCATAGGTAGCTTTTCTTTCACTCTGTTCATGCTGCCATTATGGTGTGGCCTCCTATTGCTAGCAAAAGAGATTATTGTGATTTATTTCTTTTGTTTCATTCAATTTTCCCCGTAAACAAATGCCTAGGCAAAAGCTGTTGGTTTGTGCATAAAGAAAATATTAAACACATTTATTGTCTGTGCTTTTCTTATTACTATACATACAATAGAGATTACCATTCTACGTGCGAACTACAGCCAAGGTGTATATCGTTAGAATTCCACACTACTCTCCCTTCATTGCATTGAAATAGCGCTTTTAGACCCAAGGAATATTTGAATACTGGCCTAAATAGCAGACTGGCAAGGTATGGTAAAACTATGAACAGCTACGGTAGTGAGACAATTGCGGGTCGTGATGGTTGAGTGAAAAAGAAGGTAGTCCCGTATACTTTCGTACGTAGGGGAGTGCCTGTTAGAGAGGACGCTTTTCCTGAGTCATCGGCATGTGTGGTAGAGTGGCCAGGTCCTTTCCTCGCCGCCTTTATCTCCCCAGTATTGCCACCAAGTGCCCATTCGCTGCTGGGTGAGCAGTGAGGGAGTGTTCAGTCAGGGTATCGAATCGGACTCGAACCGTAGACCTTCCGCATGGGAGGCATCATAGTCTTTTTTAAACAACATTCACTAGGCGGGATATACCCTAGAAAAGGGGATATGCTAGATCAAAAATTAAAGAAAACGTTTGAGCAACCCATCAAAGATGGTTTTGAGAGAATCTGTCTCATTTTCTAATTGGAAATTCAAATATGTCATAACAGCAAACGTGATTGAATCAGAGTCTTAGCAAAGACCATTTATCAGCTCTAGTAACAAGTAGCATAATGTCTCTAGCTGCTGTAACATGGGAAAGAAAAGGGGGTCTTGGGGCAAAGCCCCCAGCAAAATGTTTGCTTCGGTGTTTTTATTTTGGCTTAAAATGCATCTCCCAATATCATGCTTGCCATTAGTGATAAAAACCTTTAAAAATATTGCTGCATCTTTTTACCACAGAGAAGTCCTTCAAAATGGCCTAGAAGATTTCCACATATTTCATGTTTACCACTGGCCTATCACAATTTCAAGCACGCTTGATTTAGCTAAGAGTAATTTCTCCGGTTCTAATGTAAAGCTTATGGTAGAAGAGATAATTTCTGGGAACAAAACTCCACTTACTAGAGGGGCAAACTTGAGAACTAAGGGGATTTGCCCCCCGAGTTTGTATGTTAAAACAGGCCCTGGAGGCATGCGCTCTAACCTCTCTGCCACGTCGCCCATGATGGTTGTGTAGCAACAGCCAAACATTGGAATAGGGTTTCACAAGAATAGTAAGAACTCAGATACTAACTAACTAATTAACGAAGTATGTAGGTAAGTGGCAAGCTCGCAAAATACTATGCTCACTAACTAATAAACTAAGTAACTTATAATCAAATGACTATCTTACTATCTCACTAGTACACTTACTACATTCAATTAAACGCTTTTTTTATAAGAAAATCATTCTTTTGCCTGAGCCTCAATTTTCTTAACTTTTCCCAAAATTGAGCCTGAGATTTTCTTGAATCTTTCTTAACTTTTACTGAAATAAACTGGCTGTAATGGTTTACGCTTTCGTTATTGATATTGTATACTTGAATTTGAATTCCATCTGTAACATTTTGAATGCAATAACGAAGAAATACTGATTTTTGGCGTATAAAAACACTTAATTTTGGAAATTGAGCCTCGCGATTTTCTTACGATTTTCTTAAGATTTTGACGATTTGAGCCTCATTTTCTTATAAAGTTTTTTCTTATAAAAAAACTTGTACCAGCTGGTATGGCTGTTCACTACAGCCGCCTTCTGGTGTACATGGTTATTTAAGAACATTCTAGGCGGCTTGAGACAGTTTTATACACTCTTCCTTGGCAATTGCATTGAAAAGCAACTAGTTTCTTGATGTAAAATTCGCAATAAGATTTCTAATATATGTACTAACTCAACAAGCAATCTCGATTTTACCTCTTTTTCCCCCGTTTCCTTGGGGCTTGGAGGTTGCCTCTGAGAGGACTTTAGTTCTGGCGCGAGCATTTAGGACCGGATGCCCTTCCTGACGTCACCAATGGCATGCGGTGGACCTCGAACCCAGGACCATGTTGGTCTTAGTCGGGTGCATTACCGCTAGGCCACGAACTCAACAAGCAATACAAGCATTATACCCTTCAAGAGGATGATAAGCTGTAATTTGAAGGAGAACTTCATCCTCTAAGATTTTCTCCTTATTAATTAAGCTAAATTTGGTATTGGCGTGCCATTCATCCGGCTTTTGAGGGTGCCAGTAAAAGCTCTTTGTGTGACTTAAGCAGATGTAGTACTCAATTTGGATATATTTCAAGTGCTCACGTTACGACGGCATTATCCAAAAATCAGTTTAAGTTCTCAAATGCAGGATTTCAAAGTCAATAACAAGCACAATAAATACATTTATTTGACGCGACATGTTAGAATTAAGCCAAATTAAGTACAAACAATCAGTAAAATTGCTTCCAGCTAGGTAACAACAAGATCTTGCAAAGAATGTTGCCACTATCATTACTGATTGGCTTTATTTAAGATTGGATTATTAATTACTATGGCCACCACTTCTTCCCTGATTTTTCATTCAAGCATCTGCAATGAGCAGGTTGTGATTTACTATCAATAAAACTTAATCATTTTTGAGACAAAGAAAGTTTGATTTTTGTGGAATCAAGTTAAAGCAAAGAATGACTTTCACTTTTTCCTTTCACGTCGGCCTCTCTTTCTCTTCTTTTACACCTGATGGTAGGCGTTATTACTCCTATTGAGAATTTCTAAGCATCAATCGCTGCATCAGGGAGCAATTGAGTTGCAACAGCAGTTTGGAGAAACATCCCACGCCTATCTCCAACAAATCATTTTTTCCTTCTTCCTAGCAAGACGTAGCTGATGTCTAGCACCTGGGATATCGCTCTCTGCATGATCAAAATGAGGAATTGTTAAAATGTGTCACGTATGCTTTAGGGCTCAGAGCGTATGCTAGTGAAGTAGGTCTGAACTTTTCACATTCCACAGCTAGGTAATAGCAAAGCATGAAATCTCTTCAATGATTGTTGATTCATATAAAACCAGCACTCTTTTTTAGTTTTCTTCCCCTTGTTGAATTAATTTACTCTACTGTTCTGTATTTGTTTCTGGTATATATTTTTTATAAATATTGCATTGGAAGATCTAGATGATGTCTTTTCAATTTTGAAGGTTTTGAAACGTTACATATGGCTTTTTAAATTTTGTTTACTGATTGAGAAGTGAAGAAAGAGCTCAACTACAACCAAATACATGGATGACGAGTATCACTGATAACTTCAAAAATCGTCCAAACGTCCAAATACCCATAATTCCTTTCTTAGAACTTACATTTCTGTTCCTACTATGGTAAAGGTACCAAATACTGTAACACTTTTTACTTCAACTTTGTCCCCTAAACATTTGATAGAACAGTAAATATTTGATAGAACAGTAAACATTTGATAGACCAGTAAACATTTGATAGGCCAGTAAACATTTGATAGACCAGTAAATATTTGATAGGCCAGTAAACATTTGATAGACCAGTAAACATTTGATAGACCAGTAAACGTTTGATAGGCCAGTAAACATTTGATAGGCCAGCAAACATTTGATAGGCCAGTACACATTTGATAGTCCAGTAAACATTTGATAGGCCAGTNTAAATATTTGATAGGCCAGTAAACATTTGATAGACCAGTAAACATTTGATAGGCCAGTAAACATTTGATAGACCAGTAAACATTTGATAGGCCAGTAAACATTTGATAGGCCAGTAAACATTTGATAGACCAGTAAACATTTGATAGGCCAGTAAACATTTGATAGACCAGTAAACATTTGATAGACCAGTAAACATTGGATAGACCAGTAAGCGTTTGATAGACCAGTAAAGTACCCTTACAAATAATCACATGTTATCGCAGGTCAAAAACCATGTTAAAGGGTCATATTCTTCTTCCATAGTTTTGCTTAAGGATAAAATATTGCATTAATAAACAAGCTCTGATCTCACCAGCTTTGAAACAGATGAAATGTATAGACCTGAAGCCATTCCTGTTACTATAGAAACGTTGGCTTTTTGACTAATACATGTAGCATTGTAACTTACAAGCAAAACAGACTGTAGGCATGGTACTTTAGTCATACGTTTTCAAAGGGAGTATTGTTCTTGGAATTGTAAAGAATTGCTTCAAATAGTGATTTGCTGTTCTCAAAATATTTTGTGGCATATGTTTTCATAACTGCTGATTATACAGTAAAAAATTTAGCTTTAAAACTATGCACGGCTCGTAATTTCCTATGATACCTTTGTAGGAAGGTATCTTGCAGCAAAATCCTGCATCTGGTGCCGCTACCATGCTGAAATTCATCATAGCAGAATATGAACCATAAATCCCAAAAAGTTACATTACAAATGATCGTCTTGATTCTCAGAAAGTAAATGACAAACCGGCCGCGATTCTAACAATAGGCAGATGACTTAGGCTCAAGGATGATGGCAGAGGTGAT
Source organism: Cassiopea xamachana (assembly GCA_900291935.2). Taxonomy (NCBI): domain Eukaryota; kingdom Metazoa; phylum Cnidaria; class Scyphozoa; order Rhizostomeae; family Cassiopeidae; genus Cassiopea; species Cassiopea xamachana. The sequence continues at coordinate 12,943,020 of OLMO02000252.1, forward strand.
TCAGCTTTAGTTCGGTATTAGTCTGATGCGGCCAGTATTTGAACCTCACAGCAATTGCCTCCTTATTCGTGTCGTGTTTGAAGTTAGTGTCCTAGATCACTCCTTTTAACTGATTCAACGATTGATTCATTTTCTGATCGATTGATTGATTTATTTATTTATTTATTGATTGAGTGATTGATTAAGTGATTGATTGATTCACTTTATTCACTTGTTGATTGGTCGAGCGAGAGGTTAATTTGCATATTGACGTTTTGGATTACCCGTAATTACATAATCAAATGAATTGTGAACTCCTTTTATCTAATTAACTTAGTACTAAGTAATAGAAGTTCTTAGATTGTAGTACAAGTATAGGCGTAGGAACCGGGGAGTCACAAGGAGCACGTACCCCCATCTTGCACAAATTTGTGTGTAAGGTACCCTGTGCAGCTCATAGAGTGTGTTCCCCTTGCTTGCTTGTAGGGATGTCCCCCCGGATATCCTCATATTTACTTTATTTATACGCCTCAAAGCTCTTGAATGCTTCACATGTCCCTGGTTACATGTTAGAGAATTTACTATGAAAACTGATAATACACATCTAATCAAAATTGCCTGTAAAAGTGACATGAAAACTCACCATGATGATTACAATGAAAGTAGTACTGTATTTTTTTCTAAATTCTATTTCTATATTCTATTTTCTTTAATACTTACCATCATTTCAAGAAATATAGCAATAATAGCCTTGAGATATAGTACTATTGTGGCCCCTCCCTCCCTCTCCAATGTTCCTGATGATTTTCACTGAGACAATGATAATTTAATCCTCAAAAGTTGCATTTAAACCATTAACAAATCATGCGTGAAGAAAACCAATTAAAAAAGAAAAAGCAACAAAATAACAGAAATTTTTATGCATGAGGATCTCAGAATGGCATCTTTCAGGAAACAAACTTTGATGACGTCACATTTCCATGCTGCGAAACTTTCTGTACTACCTAGTCTCCTTTCTATTTGCTAATTATCAACAATAATGTATATCAAACAAGCTTTCTATTTATAAAATGTAATAGTTATTTATATAGTGGAGAACTGAGCTTTTACTGATGAGATTAGTGAGAGAACTCTAACGAGGTTAATGCGAAGGCAAACAGGGGTTAAAGAGTTCATTTAATTTTATCTATAACGAAAAAAAATTAAACTACAACTAAGATACATTACAGTCCCGTCCACAGCAGGAAAAGATACGAAGTCACCTAGTTTCCACTGCAGTTCTTCATTTTTCAAGGTAGATATATGTTACAATTTTCTAAGTAATGCAAAAATCAAGAGGAGTAATAAGTATTGAGAGCTTGTAAACAAATGCCATTTCCCCAAAAAGTCCCTCCAGGAAAACGATAATGGAGAGCGCAAATCTCACTGGCAGCCGCACCATCTTTCGATAAAAAGATCAGAATTTTATATACTCTATGTTACCAAACGATTTGTCAAGATTATGTCACCAATCCACTGCCTCCCACTTTATAAGTGTTGCTTTCTGTTTCCGTGATACAAACATTTATTGTGCTTCACAATGTCTTGTGGAATGAGAATACTTACTCGATTTACTTCCCATGCTGGTAGAAAACATAATTTCTGATCTCTTTAACACAGTTTACTGAGCAACACTGGTCTAGTTCAAGCATGCAATACATGAGTTGTTGGTCAATCTTTGTTATGCAAGTACATTTACAAAGTACTAGCAAAATATTAAGCTGCTGGCAAAAGCAAATCAATAGGCATGTTTGACATACAGGCAAAAGGTCTCTTACCTTCACTAAAATAAAACACCGTGGCCACGACTGTAAGTGCAGTGAACAAGTAAAGTAGCTGGGCCATATTCTCACTTTTTCTGATGCTGAAAGCGAGTTCAAGCCTTCGGCAAGAGCCTGAAATTTCTTCTGAACACTGGGCGCTCGACTACGGAAAATGGATGTAGATCTAATGAAGCTTGAAATATGGAGAGATCTTGAACCAAAATATTGCACAAAAGGGAACAATAAAGTTGACAACCTCCTGGATACTTGAAGTTACCTGCTTTGATTTTATGGAACTTTTCGTGCAGATAACCCTTTCTTTATTTTGAATAGATCAGCTTCAGAGCTGGGACCCCCGTGAAACTTACGCTGAGTAGAGTATCCAAAGAATCAATAGTCAGAGTAAAAAAATGGCAGAGGACAATAATCGCAGAGCAGGAGGGGGGAGACTCCATGCTGAAACAATGGCAATTAGTTAGTAAATTGAGCAACACGGTTTGCTAACATAGCAACGCAGAGTTTGCCAATAATTCGAATTAGCGCAAAGTAAATACAAATGTTTACTCCTGCAACTGAAAATGTTTATCTTTGCATGCTCTTGGCAGCGCTTCTCCAAACGCCTTTGCTACATTTAATTAAACTGCAATGGGAAAAATGTTAGTTTAATTCCAAAAAGTTTTTACACAGCTAAAACTGAGGTGAGAAATTAATTTTGGAATCAGTCAGCGGAAGATATTAATTTTCAATATTTTCTTCAATTGAATAATGAACGTGTCTGATCTTTTGCTATTGATTTTTGAAATTGGATCCTTCCACTATCAGGATATAATATGGAGTGAGCGGAATACCTTTTCCTCGCGAAGCTAGTGACGTTCTCCAAGATAGTAGCGGATATTAACGGGACAAGGGGGCAAAGAACCCCCCAAGTGCCATCGAGTTAGCAAATTCTCGACAAAAGTAGTGGAACAAAGGCCAAATATTAGCTATTTTGATAAGAAAATCACTTTTGTGCGGGAGATTCAATCCCATGTGAACCTTTCTTTTACAAAAACACATCTGCACGATAAAACCTCTCGAGTATTTTTCGAGTACGCGTGTTTCTTCTACAGTACTCGGCAAATTCAACCCCTTTGCCTCCCCCGATTTTTCTGGAAAACCACTACTGCACTAAGATATGTTTTCACTAAAAGAGACTTTGCAAAAACCTTTAAGCTGGACTTACCTTGTAGAGCTGTGGAGCTCCTTTCACATACCCAGTATGCTCCTGCGTAGTGTATTTAACTAGGTTATTCATTTTGTGTTTGATTTGTATAGCATTTGTGTGGTATTGTTCTTTAGCTTGTACGTCAATGTTTGCATCATGTTTTTTGTATAATAATTGCGCGCTCCTCTTCTTTTGTTTAGATTGTAGGTGCGGGAGCTTCCCAGTATTGTTAGGCCGTATCGTTATGGCTATCATTTGTTTATTCATGTATATTTTACTTTAGTTAATGTTATATTAGTTCACATCATTAGTTGTATTATTTTTGGATGCCCTTCCCTTCCTTTCCCAAGCGTTCATAGCTTGGTTTCGTATAGTTTGCAATTGTGAGAAGTACTTAGTTATCATTTTACGTTTATTCGCATGTAGTGTATATATGTATATATATATATATATATATATATATATATGTATATATAAATATATATATATATTATATATATTATATATATAATATATATATAATTTATATATATATATATATATGTATATATAAATATATATATATTATATATATTATATATATAATATATATATAATTTATATATATATATTGTATTCCTTATGTCCTCTATAACCGAGAGTGCTCAATGCATTTCGTAGTGACACAGAAAATAAAACTGCGGAATTGCGACTATTAGTTTCACGATTTCTCGATCATCAGGCAATACGGATTCGTAACATAAGTGCCTGATGATCGAGAAATCGTGAAACTAATAGTTGCAATTCCGTAGTTTTATTTTCTGTGTCAATCTACCTATATATATATATATATATATATATATATATATATATATATATATATATATATATATATATATATATATATATAGCTTAAGTTATAGAGTTGAGGGTTAGAGTTGAAGTTAAAGAGACGTAGAAAGCAAGTGTCAAAGTCGAGTAAATGTGAGCACAGGCGTCATGGAGGTTGAGGGTGGAACGCGAGCTTTTCGTTAGTTTTCATCTAGCTATTCTTTTAAATGTCTACAAGACTTGGGCAAAGAGTGTTCTCTCTTGTTGCAATTCTCGGGTTTGTGACACTACTGTGCAGGATCACCTTACGGAGCCACCTTGCATTGCATTTCATTTCATTTTTCATTTTTATTTTAAATTGTTTATACAGGTAAAGTTATAGAAGTCTGATTTACAAACTACACTGTTAATATATAAATGCTAAGTACGATATATCTCTAAAAATAATTAAAATATATGAACAAATAAAAGGTAAACCTTCCACAAAGCTAAAAAGATATATGAAAATAAGAAGACAAAAAATGTAAGATAAAAGCTCTTGTCTGTTTAGTCTAAATAACTGTGAAAATGACCTTAAATTAAATTTATTGTTTTATTATTTTGCAAAGAATTCTTTTAAAAAATAAACTATGTTTTGGTATAGGAATATCACATACGAAACGCTAATATCACCAGCTTTGTCATACATTTGATGGATGACACATCCCTTTACCCACCACCCACAACTCACTTCCCCCTTTATACCCGTGATGTGCAGAGACACCTTCTGTTGGGGGTGGGGGTGTTTTGACCAACTGACCAACCATTGTTAGTAACTAAAACAAAAAAAGAGGTCACAGGAAAAACTGCTGCCAACGCTCTTGCAGCATGGCTGCCTATTGACCAACATTCTTGCACAGTTGAAGATATTTGCGCCGCCCCCACGCCTCCAATCGACAAATCCCTGCTTTATGCACCCAGTTCCAGTAACGGACTGCTACAAATGTGTATTCACATCATACAAAGCTCTTCTCATTTGCTTTAGACGTTGATATATTGCTTACGTATTCTCTAATTTTTTAATTTCTATACACAACTGGGTCTGCCATGCGAAACTGAAACTGAACCCGCCCAGATCTCAGATTAAATATTACGATAACCTCAGACGTAATGGAACAATTTAACGCGATTTGAGTACTATAGAATTACGACGTATGAGTTAAAGAAGCGCCCATTATTTGGGGGATATCTGAAGCATATTGCGTTCACTTTATTGTCTATAATATGGAAGTGATATTACCTACTATCTTCTGATAAGAGTTATGCTTAGTATTTCTTTAATAAAAATAGCTTAGAGCACAAATTTCAAAAGTCTGTTGCATTGATACTATCAAAACAAATGGGTGATATTATGGACTAATACGTTAGTCAATACACGATGCTATCAGAATGAAAGCAGTGAACTGTATTTGCACACACGTTAATCTTATTGGCATCAAATAAATGATAGCATGCACTTTTGTGGGAGGAGATTCAATCGCTTTGATTCAAAGCGAATGCTCTTATGCGAACACATAGAATTAGCTAAGCTTTTTTGTCTCTCAGCCAGATCATCAAAGTTTTGCAGGTTTGCACGCTTATGAAAGACTCAGTCACTAGACTCAGTCTTTCTCTATTGACTATGATTCAGTCAATACCAGTTCAGAAATGGCACGCACAATACAATTATTCTTTATATTCATATATATATATATATATATATATATATTTATATATTTATATATATACATATAGCACTCATAAGTCATTCATTATCTGCATGCCATACATTTACAAATATACACACATATGAAGTCGCATCCTATAAATATATAGCATATAAATATATTGATAAAAATAAATAGATCATTAAATCACAATTAGCTCATTAAAAATGCTTGATAGATAGTGGATGGGCTATTATCCATCAGCAGAAGTCGAGCGCAGAATATGTAGCACGTCTACAGCGTTCAACGGTTTGTGTGGTTACAGTACGAGTCAAGATTAGCCTGGTGAACAGCAAAGATTGCCAATTTCGATATCTGATTCCTCGAAAAAGTACAAGATAGAGAAAGGCTCCTATGTGTAGGTGCAAAATCAAATTCTCCTCTTTTGAACACACCCTGGTTCATTCGATGATGAGATTGAATTTAGTTAGTCTATCTACCAAGTGCCGGTGAAAGCGCACCCTTGTAAGAACGCCCAACTGTTATCATGAGTAATTCCCTAGAAATAACGTTGTTTTAGGTATCCTTTGTTCAGTTTTTAATAATGATTTGCAATGCTCTCTCGCCCTCCGCTCTTTTTATTAAAGCTTCATTGCTATCACCACACATCTTAAAGATGTTACTGGTGTCTATTGTATGAACGTAATTCTATCTCTATGCTTTATCTACAGAAGGAAGCGTAGCAGCGAAAACAGAATTCTTCCAGTTTTAGCCATATTCTAATATCAACAGGCGACAATACATAGTTGATGGAGAGTAGCTCATGAAAATTTATCTTCACTCCAGCTCAGGCATCAGCCAAGTGGCCCAAAACAGAGCGCAAAACTTTGACCTAATATTTGAAAAATAAATCTTAGACTGAATCTGCTGCTTTGCATCTCCTGACGATACGCTGAATGACTAACTCAACATAACTATCAACATGCTATTGATTTAATTCCTCGTCCTAATGTATGATATTTACTTATCAATATTCAGCTGAAAACCATCGCCTCGCAATCGTTTTTTTATAAGAAAATCATTATTTTGCCTGATCCTCAATTTTCTTAACTTTTCCCGAAATTGAGCCTAAGATTTCTTAACTTTTTCTTAACTTTTACTGAAATAAACTGGCTAGAGTGGTTTACACTTTCGTTAATACTATTGTATACTTGAATTTTAATTCCATCTTTAACATTTTGAGTGCAATAACGACGAAATACCGATTTTGGCCTATAAAAACACTTAATTTTGGAAATTGAGCCTCGTGATTTTCTTACGATTTTCTTAAGATTTTGACAATTTCAGCCTCATTTTCTTATAACCGTTTTTCTTATAAAAAAAGAAACGTGTATCATGTTACTATGTTGATAATCTCATTTTATTTCTTCGAAGCAAAAATTTTGAAAGTTTGAAAGTTTTAGATAGAATTCTGGTTTCAACATGGCGTCACTACAGCTAATGGTTTAGCAATTGGGACACCCAAATTAGGTTGATGACTATTCTTTTGAAACAGATCATGCACTAGTATTGCTTTTTCATAGAGATGTTTTCTGCAAACCTTGGAACATTCCAACCTAATCTACTTGTCAAAGTTTCATATGCAAGTCTCTTGATTGACGTATTAAAAGGTCAACCTTTGGTCACCTTACTGACTGACAGGACAATCCAATCCAATACGATTCTCCTTCTAAGTCGAAACCACTACCAACTATTATCAGTAATATTCAAAACAGAGACCCAGCTCAGCACTTGTAAACAAGTATCACTTGACTTCATGTTGGAGAGATATGTTTGGAAGATGCTATCTATCATCTACCATACCGAGTGACATTCTGGGCTGGAAGCATTTGCCCTTTGAATAAAATTCCCAAGGAACACAATACACTAATACTTATCTCAGAAGGCTGTAAGATATTTTAGGTCTGAGTTGATTAAAGTACCCCATTAGAGACTAATCCCCGCCTTTATCATCATTTTGCTTCATGTCGTTTTCAAGAGTAGAAAGGCCTGGGTTTCCTCATCTACAACTCAAGAGAGAAAGCTATAAGCTTTAACTTACTCTTGTGACTGGCTCAACGTCAAATGTTTGCATTACTGAGAGTCATCATGAGCCATCTCTTCTGATAGACGATGACCCAATCGAAAACGTTAATGTTAGAATTTCCTTAGGCAACCGTCTGTATTAGAATCAGCGGATAAAGAAAGCTAGAATGGATGCAATGTAAATTCCTGGGCTCATCAAGTAATCGAGAAAATTTCTGAACGCTGATGTGCTAGTTGGTGAATAAACATTGTCAAGCTGGACCGTGATCATTATAATGATGATGATGATGATGATGATGATGATGATGATGATGATTGATGATGATGATGATGATGATGATGATGATGATTGATGATGATGATGATGATGATGATGATAATGGTGGTGATGATGATGATGATGATGATGGTGATGATGATGATGGTGATGATGGTGATGATGATGATTGATGATGATGATGATGATGACGACGACGACGATGATGATGATTATAACGACGATAATGATGATCAAAGCTTATGAAACAGACCAATCGCTCATAAAAAACCCCTTCTGTCTTATTCTTGCAAAGATATGAGCTTTTCAGAATGCTTTGATTGAAGAAAGCAAAGTATTCTCAGTACTGTATTGCTAGTTAGCTGATGTTCGACTCAATGGGTAGATTCCAAGACATTCAAAGACACAGTACGCATTCCCTCATCTGCCAGGCAGTCTTTCATTGGAGAGACAATTTTCAATAAAAATGACCCAGTAAGCGAGCATACTTGCAACATTCGTCATAAAAATGCTTTTTACTGGCCCATCAGAGATTTGTCATGGTTCAACGGCCAAGGAAGTCAATTGATCCACCTCCGAGTTTTCCCATGTTGTGTAATTAATTAAAAAGCAAGAAGCGCAGATACAAACAAGATTACAGACGTTCGATATTGCATTTATTTGGAAAAGCGCTTTGGATGACTTCCAAGTTAATGAACAAAAGATAACTTCCATATCTGGCGTAGCTGTTCGAATTGAAGGACTGTTGTTGTATTGTAGTCTTGGTTTTAATAAGATTTTTGCTGAAAATATTCATCAACAGTGATGATTATTACTTAAAACTTGTAAATAGTCTGTTCGTACTACAGAACTTTACCACAGCACGAAAAAGCGGCAACATTCTTTTCACATACTGAACGCTTTTTTCGTCCGACACTCATCAGAGTGTGAAAATGTCGGATAATGACCTAAGGGTTAAACGAAATATATATCCAGATGAAATTACATGTGATAGGATGCGTCAAATTGGCTTCAAGAGTGGCCAATTAGGACCTGTTACCATTATTTACTTGAAGAGTCCCAATGAGAAAAGAAACTCTTTTTCTCAACACAAAACTGGGTTTTGAGTCTTGATGTAAACAGATTCCAAAACACTTAAATGAAAAGACGATCTTGCTTGCCCAATGATCCGAAAATTGTCATCTGTACGTATATGTTTTGACGCATTCTGGATTTGCAATAAGGTGTTGTCCTATGGCCAACTCACAATTAATTTTAGACTTGTTGTTTTTACATATACGAGGTGGCTGCTCTTTCACTTAAAACTTGGTTAATATGCGAACCAAGAATACAAATGCTAACAAAATGTTTTAGATGACAACTCAAACTCAGTCGATGTTTGATTTAATGAGCGATGAATTTAAAGGTAAAAGAGATTAGAACATAGGCGAAGTATAATGGATAGAATAGGTTGCAACGAGGGTGGAGCATTACAAGAAGCTAGAGATAAGCCCATGCATATCACATGGGCGTTAGCACGTTGTTTAGATAGGGAGCTACCCATCGCCCGCGCTAGGGTGTGGCTGCTAGTTGCCTAAAAGGTAATCCACAATTTCCTATACTTTCAATTGGCATAGTACATAATCAAACTACAACGGTGACGTATGATGATAAAAAACTGAAAAATAGCCACGTGATATATAATATTTTCAATTCATAGCATTCACTATAAAAAAGTTTAGCAAAGTTATTCTAAATTGACGGAGTTTCAAGAGCATTGATGAAATGACGCTAGGTAAATGTAATGCTGGTCTAACCAGCGGCGCATTTACCATTGGGCACACTGGACATGTAACCGGGGGCTCTCCAGAATTCTTAACAATGGGGGCCCCGAGCTAAAGTTTAAAAACCCTATGAAGCGGTGTTGACCTGAATCTTGTCTGAATAGAATTCCAACCAGGGGTGATTTCTAGGGGGTTCAGGGGGGCTGAGCCCCCTTGTTAAAACTTTTGCTCATTTTGGAGGGCTCAGCCCCCCTAGAATTCTTGCATTTTAATGGCCTTGCTTCCAAAGTATTATGATCAATTGTGCACTGCTATATGGTTATTGATGCATCTCTTATTGTCGATTATACTATATCAGTATTGAACTGAATTATCATGTTTCCATCTTTGAAAATATGGGCGTGGTTGTAGCTAGGCCACACCCAAAACACGGGCGTGGTTGTGTCTAGAGCTCCCTTGCTAAAATTTTTAGAAATCATAACTGGCTTAAACCTCCTCATACAAGGATATTTTTGTTGGTGACAAGTGGCGATGACAGTTTTTTCTGGATTGTATCGAAATGCATGTCTATATATGTTAGCTTTTCCAAGATTTTATCAATCATGTAGAAATATAACTAGTGGATGTGCTGCCCACTGTTTTACTTAAGAGTACAACGTAAAGTTTATACATGTGCAGTTTGCAATTTCGTCAAATATGCAATAACGATGTGCAATTTTGATCATTTGGCATCTTGCTTGTTGTTTTTTCTACAGAGTAGTACAGAAGCATAAATAGAAGTTTTCTGCCGCTCATCTAATCTCAAATTAGCACACCTCATATGTTGCAAAGGGGCATTTTCTAACGTTATAGAGAGCGCAAATCTTAAAAATTTTTTCTGGCGGCAAGCCCGTAGACGCCAGTTTTCAGATACACTATGAATATTGAAAAACAATTCTTGATTTATGGGCGCAGATCTGTGAAAGACACAACAGTTTCCGACTCTCAAATTTTACATCTACATCTTTGCACACGTGACACAATCGATTTTGGTACATCTTAAGGGGCCCCAGTTAACAATGTGCCCCTGCCCCAATAGAAGTAAATGAGGCCCTGCGTCTACCGGAGAGAATTTTCTAACAGCAAACAGAAGTGGGAATGTATTATGGGCTCTATTTCATGTTCAATCAACATATGACATGAATTTCTTAGACAGTTAACTTTTGCTTCTATAGAAATCGGGGATTTACTTACTAACTCTGTGGAAAGTTTTTTCAAACATCTAGTCAAAAAAGGCCTCTGCATTTAACACCAAAAGCAAGCCTTTTTCGTTCAGCCCAATGAAGCTCCTCCTTCAACCACAATAATTTTTTTATGAACTCCATAACACTCTTTCAAAATTCTGGAAAATTCTTCCTCATTAATACTTTTGAAAACACTAAGCTGCATCTGTAATTATGTCAAATCTAAGCTGCGGATCCTGAGTCAAAAAATATAAAGCTAAACCTAGGTAATATCATTCATAATTTTCTGGATTCTCAAAAAATTCTTTATTAAAAGCAAAATATGTCAATCTATCGTCATGGCAACATAATGCATGGTTCTGTATAAAGTTGTAGGCCGATCTCATCCTAATATTGACGCATATTGCTTAACACGAGTAATGTTTCATCAAAGACGGCAAATAAAGCTTGGCATAGTTTTGACTTAAGGGGTGGAGTTGGGAAAAAGTAGATCTGGGAAGGAATAAAGCTGGGATTGAGTGGAATTGGGAAGGAGTGGAGCTGGGAAGGAATGGAGCTGGGAAGGAGTGGAGCTGGGAAGGAGTAAAGTTGGGAAGGAATGGAACTGGGAAGGAGTGGAGCTGGGAAGGAATAAAGCTGGGATTGAGTGGAATTGGCAAGGAGTGGAGCTGGGAAGGAGTGGAACTGGGAAGGAGTGGAGCTGGGAAAAAATGGAGCTGAGAAGGAGTGGAGCTGGGAAGGAATAAAGCTGGGAAAGAATGGACCTGAGAAGGAGTGGAGCTGGGAAGGAATAAAGCTGGGAAAGAGTAGTGTCTGGCCGGCTCATGAAGTCAATTCAATCAAATTGGTCAACGGATAAGGAAGCATCATTGAACCTTATTAAAATCCAACAAAGTAATAGAGTGTTACTTGCATACATGTAGAAAATTATTACAAAAAATACAAAACAAAGCCTCCTCTAGATCTCTATCTTCTCTTATTAGGCCCAGCATAAATCTACTGCATACGTAAAAAAAGCTACGCTCAACTCCTATACGGGTTCTTGCAGGGCTATGCAAGTTCCAAGTATCAATGTAACGATATTCTGCAAGCTAAAATCGTCAATACAGCTTGGACTCTATTACTACGTCTAGGCCTACAATACAAGCGACCAATTTGGACAGCAAAGCTGTGACGTCATTTGATGTAGGTCTGAGTGCCAATGAACATGAGATAGATCCCACATATAATAGTCACGATGAGCATAGAAATTGTCGCAAATCGATCCAAGGCACAAACGGCACGACGAACAACTCCTTCGTATTCCTCTTCAAGCTCTTTTTCTTCAAACTGATGCATAATAAGTCGGAAGGCTGAGAGAACATTCCATCCTCGGTCATTGGAATGGGCAGCCAGCCTCGTTATGAAGCCCGCCGTGCCATTCTCCTTCTGTTGGGGGAACCTGAGTCTTACGGAATCCAG
>OLMO02000252.1:12967699-12980840 GCA_900291935.2 Cassiopea xamachana
ATATTACGCTCTACGAAATGCATTGAGCACTCTTAGTTATAGAGGATACAAGGAATTCAAGTTATATATATATATATATATATATATATATATATATATATACACTCTGCGATTGATTAAACGCCTCTTCCAACTAACTTACAACAGAGTGGAAACGCAAGTTATCATCACACATATTCTTGTTGCGTTAACTTTATCTTTAGTTATATTTGCTTCATAATTCTGTTATACTCAATTAATGTGTTTCAGTAGCCTATATTTTGTTATATTAAATTCTTTTTGTATTTAATTTGCACAATTTTTGTCATTAAATTTCTATCAATGCCAATTGCCCTTTCTGTCATTTATTTGTGAACTTTCAATTTGCAATTTTCAACTCTCAATTCAACATCAAATTTTAAGAAGGTCTCAATAAGCCAACTTCGCTGAAGTATAACCTTCCTTAATTAATAACTAAAAATGAAAAAGAACTACAGAGGTGTGATGACAACATGCTAATCAAACGATGATGGTCTAAAAGCGAAATGATATTGAAATAAAATGATCTCACGTGCTTGATTCAGCCTCATAATGGCGTTACAACTTTGATCTCCACCAACAATGCTTGTGCCACTAGTTGTGGTTGTACAACAGGACAAAGCAGCAATGGGTTCGCGGTGCTTCCACTTCTGTCTGGTTGGATTTCCCGAAAATCTCCTTGTTTCCAACGAAATTTAACTGTCAAAATAAAGTTTTTTTCTTGATATTTCCTTAAACCTGATTTACGTTTTACTCATTCAAAGAATGCAAAAGTCGCCCTCTTATGTCTTTCTGGTTTGAAGTCACAAGTTTCTACTCTGCCAGCATACCAAGGATACTTTGTGAGCGGATAGGCACTTTATGGCATTTGTTAGGATGGCGCAAAACCATCTGGACTGTTTGACATCAGGCTAAAACTTAATCTCATTACTGATATGTACTGACAAACATACGCAAAACTGAACAGCTAGACGTCAAAAAGCTCAGGAGGCTTTGCACCATCTTAAATAGTTCACACCTTGGGAGAGGCATTGGAACAACAGCAACAACGTGTAGTTTTAAAAAACTTTTTGGTGTATAGATGGAATGAGGTGGCAAATAGACACTGCCGGGAGTCTCAGTTTTGCTACCTTATCACATCGGCTCCTTTGCTCATCTTATAGCCTTGTCCACAAGTTGCTCGAAATTTTCTGAAAAAGTGTCTCGTTTTCAAGAAAGTTGCCAATTTAAATTTCAATAATCCCATATTCACTGAGTGATAAACTACTCGATAAATTTGGACCAAAATAAACGTTTTTTTCAAAATCTTTCTTAGAAGCACAGTTTTTCCAGTTAATATTTGAAACTCAGCCTGCCTGTGTTTCTTAAAAGTTTCTCAATTGCTGCTTTGTTCTAGCCCCTTGTTGTTTAGAGACACCTTTTCATAGAAACACATGCTACCTAACAGTAAAACTAAAAGATTGGACAAATATATAGTCGAAATAAGCTATATTCTACACTTTTTTATTGTTTCACTCGTAGCAGAAGCATGACTGTGACTATCGAGACACAAAAACTTAAAAGTTGCCCGATGCACTGAAATTTGCTCAACAAGCTGAAAGTTGCTAGAAAAGCCTAACATCCTACACAATAATTGCAACTTTGAAATATCCAGAAAGCGTCAAACACGAAGGAAAATATTGGTTGCAAATCAAGTGGAAGTTCTTTGAATAATGAATTTCCTAAAAATTATTTTGAAATCAGAGAACTTCCTTGATTTTTCCTTGAAACTTTTATCTCCTTTTTTGTTCCTCATGGTCAGCAAAATTTCCTCAAAAACAGGAAATTTACTTGAAAGTGTAAGATAAATGTCCGATTTTGCAAACAATGTGGTGAATTTCGGCCTTGAAAATAAGAAACTNTAATTATAAAACTTTTAGTAGGAGAATGCCAATATTTATACGTCAAATTAAGAGACTTTCAGCAATATGTGCCGATTCTAATTTTCCATAAAAAAAGTGTATTGCATCTAGAATTCCTTGATAGAGATTAGGGAATTGCTTATTGCAGCAAATTATACAAAATATTACATACTTTTCTATCGTTAATAGAGATTCTCTCATGATACCTCAATATGTTCTGCTCTGGAAGGAAAAATGATGGTAAATTGCTATGTTTTATGCAGTCATCAACGTAATGAAACATATTCGATGTTAACTTTCGCATCCTCGTCATGGAAATATCGTGAAAGACGTCCTCATATTCTCTCATTTCTTCTGCTTTTTCAAGAAGCGTTAAGAATTGCTCCACTTATTTCCACTAGCCTCAATGAACGTAGAACATCTTCGCTTAGAAGAACTTTTGAAAGGACATATGTTTTCCTCTTATTATCAGGAAGTAATAAGAGTATTTCCTTTTCAATATGGGAGTATGAGTACCATAAATATTTGCAGTTTTCTATTATTTGCATAACTTACTCCTATTCATCTTCAATGATCTGGCTGAGGCCAATATTTTCAAAAATTTCATCTCAAATGGCTATTGTTATCGATTTAAAAAGTCCCGGTAGATGCATCCTCGTTTTCAATCAAGAGCGCGCGCCAATTTCCGTGACGTCACACCGAGAAGACTTGAATAACANATCGCAGGTAAAATCGTACAGCATGGCGTCCTCAGATAGTGAGAATTCGTTTCGTACTGCCTCTAGTGGCTACTCAGATTCGGAATGCGGTTCAGATTCAACGTCTGACGGTGGAAGTATGCTTTATATACAGCCATACATGTTCGTGCCGAAGAGAGCAGTATCTGAAAGAGAGGTGGCTTGTGCCGAATATGGTGAAGATGATGATGACCGTTTAGGAAATTTAGATTGGTACGTATAGCAATCTAAATGTTTCATATCCACCTTCAAATGTTTCATGCTCTGGTGCTTCTTTAGAGACGACAATCAAAGTACCAAATGCTCTGAATGTAATTCTTAACAAGGAGGACTTCTCTCTTAAATACACGCTTCTTTTTATAAGAAAAAAGTTTATAAGAAAATGAGGCTCAAATCGTCAAAATCTTAAGAAAATCGTAAGAAAATCACGAGGCTCAATTTCCAAAATTTAGCGTTTTATAGGCAAAAAAAATCAGTATTTCGTCGTTGTTGCATTCAAAACGTTAAAGATGGAATTCAAATTCAAGTATACAATATTATTAACGATAGTGTAAACCACTCTCGCCAGTTTATTTCAGTAAAAATTAAGAAAAATTTAAGAAAATTTCAGGCAAAATAATGATTTTCTTATAAAAGAAAACGTGTACTACAAGACTTAGGCCTAGAATTTTTCTGCATTCGAGTTATAGTACTGCATTTAACTTAACTTTTTCATAATTCATAATTCTTCAGGGGTGGGTTGTAACTTCGTGGTTTTCCAGGGTATTTTGCCAGGGGCAAACAAAATCCAGGGTTTTTCAAGGTCTTCCAGGGTTTCCAGGGTTTGTTGGCCACCCTGCAAGGCCTAGAATTTTCGTGCATTCGAGTTATAGTACAGCATTTAACTTAACTTTTCTCTTCTTCAGACCTTTTTAGCGTAAGAAAGCAAGTGTAAAAGTTACTCATCAGAGTACCCATGTCCTCTATTCTCCAGCCCTCCTACATATTCAAACACCCTATTTGATTTTGAAAAGATTTTCCAGCCCCTCCCATTTATATAGCCCCACCTTCATTGATTATTTGGCACTCAAGAGAATATACGGTGTACTTGAGAAGATAAAAACGTTCAATATAAACCAAAGCATCTGCCATGAACTTAGATCCATGATCCGAATTAAACATCCTCTCTTGTACACACCTTTTTATATACCAATACAGTTTATAAGAATATTAAGGCTCAGAATCGCTGAAATTTAAGAATAACTAAAGAAGAATGCAAGGCTCAAGCTTCATCAAGACCTAGAAATTTTGTGTATTCGAATTATAGTACTGTTTGTTGATTAACTGTTGGTCTATCGATACGATATTTATTACTCTGTTCCACTTTTGTATTGCTTTATGATGAAGTAAGACATCAACAAAGATCTGAATATATTACATATCAAAGTTTATAAGAATATGAAGGCTCAGAATGGCTGAAATTTAAGAATAATTTAAGAATAACGCAAGACTCAAGCTTCATCAAGACCTAGAAATATTGTGTATTCGAGTTATAGTACTATTTGTTGATTAACTTTTAGTCTATCGATACAATATTTATTACTCTGTTCCACTTTTGTATTGCTTTATGATGAAGTAAGACATCAACAAAGATCTGAACATATTCCTTTAATTTTCAGGCGAAGTTACACATATGGTATTCAAAAATAGTTTAAGAACAACCTAAGGCTAAAAGCCAAGAAAATTAAGAATACTGAGGATCAGCAAAAATCGAGTGTGTCATAAAAGTCTGACATTGGTAAAAGTCTATGCACACTCAGGGTGTAATCATTGTGCAGTTGCACGTATCTGATGCTTGGTATTGCACCTCTGACTATTGGAACACGGATAGTCCTCTGAAGATTTTATTTGTAATTGAAAGAAATAATTTCGTTACTTCTAGTTTTCCTGACTGACTGTCTGTTTGATCTTCCTAATTGTCTGAGACTGAGGCTAAGACCGAGATCGATACTGAGACTGGCTTGCTGATTGTTTATGTAAATTCTTCGCACAAGACAAAGTTTTCGGTTGGCAAGTGATGAAGAGCGACAATGAAATTGATTGGTCAATACTGAATGCAACATAACATTTTTCATCTGCATTACTGGAATTAATATTAGGTTGTAAATTCTGCGTTATTATTCAGAATTGAGTAACCGAAATTTTCGGTTTAACTGCTCTACGCTACGTAAAAATACAAGGAATGATGTCACGATTTACTCTAAGTAGCTGTGCAAAATCAAATATTGTAAAGTATCAGCATCAACTCAAAACATGCAGTGATGGATCAAGCTGATTATGGTCTTCAAGATGTACTAAGATATCTACAGAACATTAGCTGCCTGCAGATTGTAAGTCGAAGGCATCTCATGCCTCGAGTAGTGGAAAAATGTCAACGATTCTTAAAAACAAAACAAATCTACTTAGCATTATTGATTCAAAAACGAGCCATTGCAGCACAAGAAAGACTTAAACGATGCTCTAACCTGGCCAATTCAATTGTCATGTATTTAACTATACAGCAACAGCNATCGCAGGTAAAATCGTACAGCATGGCGTCCTCAGATAGTGAGAATTCGTTTCGTACTGCCTCTAGTGGCTACTCAGATTCGGAATACGGTTCAGATTCAACGTCTGACGGTGGAAGTATGCTTTATATACAGCAATCTAAATGTTTCATATCCACCTTCAAATGTTTCATGCTCTGGTGCTTCTTTAGAGACGACAATCAAAGTACCAAATGCTCTGAATATAATTCTTAACAAGGAGGACTTCTCTCTTAAATACACGCTTCTTTTTATAAGAAAAAAGTTTATAAGAAAATGAGGCTCAAATCGTCAAAATCTTAAGAAAATCGTAAGAAAATCACGAGGCTCAATTTCCAAAATTTAGCGTTTTATAGGCAAAAAAAATCAGTATTTCGACGTTATTGCATTCAAAATATTAAAGATGGAAGTCAAATTCATGTATACAATATTATTAACGATAGTGTAAACCACTCTAGCCAGTTTATTTCAGTAAAAATTAAGAAAAATTTAAGAAAATTTCAGGCAAAATAATGATTTTGTTATAAAAGAAAACGTGTACTACAAGACTTAAGCTTTATCAAGGCCTAGAATTTTTCTGCATTCGAGTTATAGTACTGCATTTAACTTAACTTTTTCATAATTCATAATTTTTCAGGGGTGGGTTGTAAGTTCGTGGTTTTCCAGGGTATTTTGCCAGGGGCAAACAAAATCCAGGGTTTTTCAAGGTCTTCCAGGGTTTCCAGAGTTTGTTGGCCACCCTGCAAGGCCTAGAATTTTCGTGCATTCGAGTTATAGTACTGCATTTAACTTAACTTTTCTCTTCTTCAGACCTTTTTAGCGTAAGAAAGCAAGTGTAAAAGTTACTCATCAGAGTACCCATGTCCTCTATTCTCCAACCCTCCTACATATTCAAACACCCTATTTGATTTTGAAAAGATTTTCCAGCCCCTCCCATTTATACAGCCCCACCTTCATCGATTATTTGGCACTCAAGAGAATATACGGTGTACTTGAGAAGATAAAAACGTTCAATATAAACCAAAGCATCTTCCATGGACTTAGATCCATGATCCGAATTAAACATCCTCTCTTGTACACACCTTTTTATATACCAATACAGTTTATAAGAATATTAAGGCTCAGAATCGCTGAAATTTAAGAATAACTAAAGAAGAATGCAAGGCTCAAGCTTCATCAAGACCTAGAAATTTTGTGTATTCGAATTATAGTACTGTTTATTGATTCAATGTTGGTCTATCGATACAATATTTATTATTCTGTTCCACTTTCATATTGCTTTATGATGAAGTAAGACATCAACAAAGATCTGATTATATTCCTTTAATTTTCAGGCGAAGTTACACATATGGTATTCAAAAATAGTTAAAGAACAACCTAAGGCTAGAAGCCAAAAAATTTAAGAATTTTGCTGAGGCTCAGCAAAAAGTCGGGTGTGTCATAAAAGTCTGACATTGGTAAAAGTCTATGCACACTCAGGGTGTACTCATTGTGCAGTTGCACGTATCTGATGCTTGGTATTGTACCTCTGGCTATTGGAACACGGAAAGTCCTCTGAAGATTATATTTGTAATTGAAAGAAATAATTTCGTTACTTCTAGTTTTCCTGACTGACTGTCTGTCTGATCTTCCTAATTGTCTGAGACTGAGGCTAAGACCGAGATCGATACTGAGACTGGCTTGCTGATTGTTTATGTAAATTCTTCGCACAAGACAAAGTTTTCGGTTGGCAAGTGATGAAGAGCGACAATGAAATTGATTGGTCAATACTGAATGCAAAATAACATTTTTCATCTGCATTACTGGAATTAATATTAGGTTGTAAATTCTGCGTTATTATTCAGAATTGAGTAACCGAAATTTTCGGTTTAACTGCTCTACGCTACGTAAAAATACAAGGAATGATGTCACGATTTACTCTAAGTAGCTGTGCAAAATCAAATATTCTAAAGTATCAGCATCAACTCAAAACATGCAGTGATGGATCAAGCTGATTATGGTCTTCAAGATGTACTAAGATATCTACAGAACATTAGCTGCCTGCAGATTGTAAGTCGAAGGCATCTTATGCCTCGAGTAGTGGAAAAATGTCAACGATTCTTAAAAACAAAACAAATCTACTTAGCATTATTGATTCAAACACGAGCCATTGCAGCACAAGAAAGACTTAAACGATGCTCTAACCTGGCCAATTCAATTGTCATGTATTTAACTATACAGCAACAGCNCAACAACAATAGCACTCAATTATACAACAACAACTACTCAACTATCGAACAGCTGCAGGAAAAGCAACTTAAGGGAAGTTTCTCCAATTGATGATATAGTTAACGAATACCTTGTAAACATACAACAGATAGCGGTGCCCTGACAATTGCAAAATAAAACTCTACTCAATGAAGATTAGGTACTTACTGTCTTAGACGAAGAATTTGGGACAAGTGCTATCAATGACAGGTAGAACTGAAGTATGATCTTTAACATTATTTTAAGTTATTAAACATCCATTAGCTATAAAATTTATGCATCAAGTTAAAACTATACTTCATAAATAGAATCCGTGATTTATTCCTAATAGCCAAGTGCAAACCTGCTTTTGCGTTGCGTAGAGTCTCAAATCTTCAATGATATACTGTCTTTTATAATAAACATTTCTTTACGAATTCTTTTACGTCCTCCATTTCCTATGAAAAGAGGAAATGTTAAGTTTGGTGTCATCGAGGGAGTTGAGAAATGTTATAGCCTCATGAATAAACTACTACTTACTACAAAAACTCTAAGAAGCAGAGGAATAAATGTTTGGCTTTTCTAATGTTTGAACTATATGGGGAGGGACCTTCATTTATGTCTTGCAGGGTTGCGATGACAGGGGTCACCCTGCTGAGCAGTAGGAGGAAAAACATTAGTACACATGCGTTTCAAAAAGAGACTCAAATAAGGCAAGCATGGAGCTTATTTCCCGATCTACAATTATGACACAAAAAGCCTTGCATGCAATTTCTTACGAAGAAGAGCATTTCAATTGCTTCCCTATCAACAAGCGAAAATCGATCGTTCTGAGATGCACCGTAAAATTAATACAACATACCTTAGGAGAGGAACTATGGCCTAAGCCATTATATGTATTGAAAACAACTTGGTTGTTCATCTTTTTACAACACTCTTTCGTTTGTACACCAAATGCATAGTTGACAACAGGGTCAGTATTGCCTGCAAAGGATGATTAAAATAAAAAGAAATAAATTTAGCACTGAGGGCTACGATGAGCATCATGGTATAACAAGTCAAAGAACGGCCGGGCTACACGTCAATATCCTTCATACAAAAATCGAAACTGCTGTTGAATTAGACCAATTATTAAAGACACTAGTTCTTTTGAATTAGACCAACCATTAGTTCTTTTGACTTACTCTACTATGGTGCCCATCCTAGCCCCAATTACTAAGTTAATATTCACGCTGCGATTCCCAATTAATTTGGTAATATATGAGATGACGTACAAAATGCAGAACTACGAGATAAGCAAAATATTCCAGCAGGGCAGTAAAAAAATAAAATAAATAAAATTAAAAAAAAGAAGAACTGCTTACCATGACCTAAGAGCATTGGAGTTGAACTATTTTGTCCAGATGATGCCTAGAATGAAAAATTTGTAGGAAAAATTACAATACAACGATATGCATGTAAGCTTAGTCATTATTGCTGTGTGTAAAAATCGAAGGAAAATAATGATATCATGTTTGGCCTCTATTCCAATTAATCACATAGCCCTGATAGTTAATTACACACAACCTCTTTTCCAAGAAACTTCTCATGAGGTAAGTAAATCTGCTGGGTACTCTAACATGTCATAGCAAATTTCATTAACGATGTCTATGACTAACAAGGCATCTCAAAATGAATCAAATCAGAAACGGTCACGAAATGCTCTCAAGTTGAAAAATCGAAACATTGCTAGGTCACGGCACAAACTTTTGGGACACAGCTTGTCTCTTCCTCTAGGATTCCAATATATTTTCATCATTTACTTGGCCTCCGTAGATACTGATATTTAACGTTCACAGCTGAAGTTAAACCCAGCTTCGAGAAACAGAATTACTACAATTCGTCGACAATCACTTTCACACAATGATCATCTCCAAGATCACTATTACAAAGTGATAATTCCAAGAACACTTTTATAATATAAGTGAAGTTTTGCTAGTGCCATGGACAAAACAGCTTGTGTAGACTTAAACAGCTTTTCTCTGCACGTTAGGAATCCCATGGCTTTTTGATGAAGTGATATCACTCAAACAAATTCATTGAGAAAATTTTAGGGTTGGGTGAGGACCTCTAGCAAGATTTTGAAATGGGTGTGGCAAACATATTGCGTCATAATGTAAGGGTGCGGCACCCAAAATCCCTCCGTCTGTGATGGCTGGGGTTACCCATGACAGTTGTGGTTTCTATTAGCCAAAATTTCCGTGCATGGGGGAGGATGCTTTCCTACAGCCTCTTCAAGTCTCCGTTCTGCCATGCTACTTTTCTAGTATTACACTGCTCTCCACCATGACTGGCCATTTGATTTATTTAAAAAGGATCTTGCACATGTAGCAGACAATGTTCACACTACATAATTTGTGAAGCAAGAGTGAGGCAAAGGTGAAGCAGACGCAGAGATGAAGCAAGGTTAACAAACTTTTTTGCTATCCTTGCTGCAACGCATGCTTCATGCTTCACTCTTGCTTCATGGATGTTCACACACGGCTTGCTTCTGCTTCTGCGTCTACTTCACACAGTCAGTAATTTAGTCCATCAAGAAATTGGGAACATGCTCTGCCAACTACCATGATATCACAAAAGCAACTCAAACTAAACAGATAATGATCAGCCAGATCATAGCTTAATCAAACTTTGTATTAAACATAAATGAAAAAGAAATTTTGAAGAAACAGAATTTTTCTAATTTTGAAAAAAAGAATTGGTAGATATACCATCAATACTTACTGCTGGAAAACTGCCATTAAGAGGTAACCATGTGCTTAGCCCAATAATTCCACCCAATTTGACATCAGAAGTAAGTGCAGTATACAATGCAACAGCCCCACCTTGTGAAAAGCCACCTTGAAATGTAAATACATAAATACTACAGTGTTAGGATGATTTCTCAAAGCCAAATGACAAGAATGACAATTTGGTTCAAGCTGAATAAAATGGTAGGCTAGAGACATCATTCTGAAGAACTAATATACCATAGGACTGAAATAGAACTAACAGTAATTAGCAATAACTTGGATAAATCTGTAGACATGTGTACAAGGTCATTGATCTCAACCAAGAACAAGAGGTCTCTCACTGAGAGGTCTTTTGTAGCTGCTGGTTGAGGTCAACATAAAGCTACAAATAGGAAGTAACAGTACATAAGAACGTATGCCACACAAGGCNCTTCCATAAAAAATCTGTAACATAACATGTAATGGGTTGCTATAAGTGGAACTCACCAATGATAATCTTCTCAGAGGGTATTCCACCTTTTATTTCCTCTTGAATCATACATTTCACTAAAAGATTAGGTACTTGAATCAATTTATGTCATAAAGAGAATAAAATAACAACTTGAAATATTGATGAGTTGACAAAGAAATGCACATGATAATCAAACAATTGAACATGAAATGAAAATCAATGAATCAGTTAGTCAATCAATCAATCAATCAATCAATCAATCAATCAATCAATCAATCAATCAATCAATCAATTAGTCAATCAATCAATCAATAAGTCAATAAATAAATAAATCAATCACTAAGTCAATAAATAAATCAATCAATCATTCAATTAGTCAATCAATCAATCAATTAGTCAATCAATCAATCAATAAGTAAATCAATCAATCAATTAGTCAATCAATCAATCAATAAGTCAATAAATAAATAAATCAATCAATAAGTCAATAAATAAATCAATCAATCATTCAATTAGTCAATCAATCAATCACTCAATCAATTAGTCAATCAATCAATCAATCAATTAATCAATCAATCAATCAATCAGTCATCAAATCACTGAATCAGTACATAGTCGGCTCAACACCCAAAAACAGATCACAGTAACATCAAAGGATAAGAGCCTACATTGTGCTGAAGAATCAGCAATGCCTTTTGCATCTTCTTCCCCTCCAATGGTAAGACTCTTAATGTCAAACCTATAAGAAGTCATAAAAGTTTACTCCTTCTATTGAATTCACACCCATCATGGCTCACCAGTATACAAGAAATTACTATCTGCAAACACAGAAGGAATAAATGCAAACTGAGAAACCCAAGAAGCACAAAATATGTCCTTGATAATATTGAGGTGGAATCTATGCATCTGATGCAACTCAAGTATATTCAACAAAATCAGATACATAGAGTCTATCTGTGTAGTCCTTTTAGAGTCACATTCCACCTCATCATCAACAAAACATTATATCCCTCTACTGTCCTTCATTGCAGTACTCCAGTACAAAATCCAAAAACATCTCTTTGGAAAATAACCACAACATGCTTGTTGATTTGTAATGCATTATCACCTTCTCACAAAGCAATGTTACGCATCTTTTCAATGGTACACAAAATTCAACCAAAACAAATGTCATCTAAAGAAGATAAGTTCACTCACCATGATGGCATCTTCATTCCCATATTCAAAGTAACTGGTTTAATTGGCCTAAAATGAATGAAAAGTCTTCCCTACAGTTGAACACGTATTTTGTAGATCACAATCAGTGGAGGAAGCATAGGAATAAAGAAAGACATTGTATAGCTGCTGAATACATTCCTACTACTTTTACACTGCACATACAAAATGAGATCCTTACTGGGGTTCATTGCTAGAAAAATACTTTAAAGGAGAAGGAATGAAATAATGAGAAGGAAGGAAGTGACATGAAAAGACATCCAAAAACTATATACACTATTACCCAGCCTAAGGGTGAGCCCCATTTAAGGGTGCACTGCACCTTTAGGTGGACCACTGCTCATACAGATGACCAGTGTGACAGAAAATCTATATTATGTGCAGAATGTTTAACCATTTTATTCTTTGTAAATGGTCTCTGATAAAGTTTCTAATTATTTTTAATGGCAAGTTGCATATTTTAATTCCTGCACTGAGCTTTCAGAAAGAATATCTAACTCTTCTGCACAATGAATTTATACTTATATAGTACATTCATCATGAACAATGAAGTAAAGGGTTATTCCATGTAACAGAAATTACAGTTTAATGAAATTTGCTATGTTTTGCCTCAAGTTTGTATTTATTGACAAGTTACATTTCTAAAAGACTTGCATGCTTTTCAACTCAACATAATTGAGTTTTATTTCCACAACAAATTTTTTGCTTACTTGTTGTTTGGCTTATAGATATTTCTATGTCTGTGACAGACATACCAGATTATCATCAAGTGATAGTACAATTGTTGAAACTGTTAACTCAATTGAATCTCTAAGTCTATCAGACGACATTCACTGAATATGACTTACAGATGTGTGAAATTTAAGAATAGTAAAGTTCATTTATTTCTAATTCATTCCATTTTTATGCAAACTTATAAATGCACCCATTTTACTTGTTTTTTGGTACTGAAAATTTTGCAATTTTTTGTATGCCCTTGTTAAGGCCACATCACCCTTAACCAGAGTCATAGGGTAAATTTTACCTGAATGATGGCTGGCATGATAAAAAAGTTACAAACTACCAACTGCTATAATAAATCAAACTATGCTTTCCTTACACATATAAATATAAATATATATATATATATAGATATATATATAAATATAAATATATATATATATATATATATATATATATATATATATATATATATATATATATATATATATATATATATATATATATATATATATATATATATATATATATATATATA
>OLMO02000252.1:12990877-13002983 GCA_900291935.2 Cassiopea xamachana
GCATTTCTATCGCACCTGGCATTTGCTTTTTAAGTTCCTTTAGATATTTTCATTTGTTGTTGTATTCTCTACAATTCTTCTATTATATATTTCTATTTGTAGTGTCTTGTTTGTATTCTTTAGGGAGTTTTGCAAGATTTTCTATATTCTTTTCTCATTTTTAACAGGCGTCATTTTATTTATGGTGTGGAAATTGGAAAGAATGAACTTGCATTCAGTGACCCTACTCCTGATGGCAGAAAATTTGCTGAAAAATATTCAGAGACCCCAAATTTTCTTGTATTTCGTTGACAGATAAGACATTTTCAAGTGCATGTATTTAACGATTTTCCCAGTGGTCTATTGCCCCGATGGTCTATAGCCCCGATGGTATGTAACCCGATGGTCTATTGCCCGATGGTCTATAGCCCCAGTGGTCTATGGCCCGATGGTCTATAGCCCCGATGGTCTATTGCTCCGATGGTCTATAGCCCCAATGGTCTATTGCCTCAATGGTCTGTAGTGTCGATGATCTATGGCCCTTGTCTTTTGGCCTTTGACTTTAGTACTTTTATACATTTTTAGAGTTTTTGTGTCCTTTTTAGTATCTCACCATTCCACCCTCAGATTTTAGTAACTTTATTGTGCAATGCTGTTGGACTAATGTTATAGGTTCTCTCTAGCATTTCCCTGGCTAGTGGATACATTTGTATCCTTTATGGAGGTCCACATTCACCCCTCCTTTTTTGTATCATTTTTTTCGTTCAGTAGTATTTTAGTGGCTAAGTCGTTGTTCAAACGTTTAAAACGGTTACAATAATAGGACCTAACGGAGTAAAATCATTGCTAATGCCTCCCTGATCTCCCTTTAGTGGCGCTTGTATCCTTGAATTCGCATGACCCGTCCTTTTACATTTGGTTTATGTTGTCCGTTAGTAGATTTAAGACGGCCTATTTCTCGATTGTACTCCATTAGCTCCTTTGGTTTTAGAGCATTCTGTTTTAAATTCATGTTCAGTTATATGTGTTATGGTTAAAGTATTGTATTTATTTATTGTTCTGGATTAGTTATATAAGAAAGACCATGCATTCAAGAAGCCGAATGATTTCACAACAAGAAGATTGACGAAAAGCATGTTTTCTTTTATGTACATTTTGTTGATATGTCTGTTCTATAAGCAAAATTTTAGTGATTTTAGAGTATTCGTTTTATGCCATGTTAGATATTATATAAATGATTGATAATAAATCTCAGAATTTTATCGATTTTCTACGTTTTCTTGAGAAACAAATCTATTTCAGAGGCTAGGACCTGTGACGTCATTGAGCTATCCTCATTTCTGTGTGAGTTATTGTCTGAAAAGGAGGTGTAAGAGTACGCCATGTTCTTTTTGAACTTGATAAAGCATGGAAGAACTGGCCTAGGGAAATCTACAAAATAGGACGGTTTATTGTCGACTAGCCTAGATATACAATGGTAATTATGTAGCATATTGTTTTCTTAGTAGTTTTCTAATATCTAACTGCTATCTGCTTTGCAACTTCAACTTTCTTGTACTGCTCGCCGATTGAGGACACATTTTCAAAAATGTTGCGAAAAAAATATTAACTTCTTGCTTTAATTAAAGATTGAAGCGTTTGATCCGTTTACTTTTAGCTTCATTAAACGATTACCTTGGTATCTTAGTTATGCTAGTGTGGCATTTTCATTTTTTGAGTTTTATACGTGACAGAATCAAATTCTTTGTTCAAATTTATTTATACAGTTTACAAGATTTATCACTCAGGTTCTTGAAAATTTGTCAGAAGCCCCTTTCCCTCTGTTATTTAGACGTGCAAATCTACTTGAAAAGAGGAACCTAGTTGCATATGACTTATACTGATTTACTTTTCCCTCAAGTCAATATTTCCCACAATTTTCCTCTGTTTCTTACAGAAACCATTGCTACTTCATGGCCATGAAAGGTCCATAACAAAGATAAGATACAACAGAGAAGGTGATTTACTGTTTTCAACTGCCAAGGATAACAAACCCACAGTGTGGTACTCTTTAAATGGAGAAAGGCTTGGTACATATGATGGACATAATGGCGCTGTGTGGACTAATGATGTCACTTGTATCCTTTTCAATTGGTATATTTCAATTTTCATTATATCCATATAGAGTTGAAGTTCTTTTCTGTTCCATTGGGTTTATGACTTTGCTTGCAATATCGATGGCCATTTTTGGTTGTCAGCCTAGCTCGTATAGATAGTTGGAAGTGTGTGGAATAGAAATAAAATTAATGCTAGAACATCATAGTAGCACTTTTGCAACATTATGTGACTGAATAATGTATTTCTACTTACTTAGACATAATCAAAATTTAATGATTTTAATTTAATAATATTTAGACGCAATATATACATAATTTAATATTTGTGATCACAAACATTTGTTTGCTTATTTGAGAGTTTGTTTATCTGAGAGTTTTTATGACTTTTGGCTTATCCAAATGACAAAGAAGTTTCAAAAGGACACTATTTCTTAGACTTTGTGGTATCTACAAAGATTATTTCTTAACAAGAGACTGTAGGGGACACTCACCACTTTTTGACTGGTGCTGCTGACAACACAGCTATTGTTTGGGATACTGAAACTGGAAAGAAGTTGTCAGAAATAGTAACACAGTCTGCAGTTAGAACATGTAATTTTTCATACAGTGGGAAAGAGTTTATGCTTTCTACTGATGCTGCAATGGGTAGGATGTGCCAGATTCAAATATATAATGTCCAGCAGTGCATAAGTGAGTACTTTTCTATTTAATGAAAAGTTTTTACTTCAAAGGAGTGTTATATGATCTACCAGTAGATCACCATAGATCATACATACATACATACATACATACATACATTTTTATTTGTTCAGGCAGGCCAGAAATGGGCAGCTAAACACTGATGTGGGCCTGCCATCTAACTAAACTTTATGCAATTGATATATGATATCTAAAATCCAAAAGTTTTCAAAAGGTTCATAAAAGAAATATCCTACTAATAATATATATATAGTCTTTCCTCTTGTTTGTATTAAAAACTGTCCCCTTATTAAATGATATATCGTTTATTGTCCTTCCATTCTTTATATTGTTCTTAAATATTCCCTTACTTGCCAACAACTTAACACCATCAGTTAGTGCGTTCCGCAACACTGGCTCTCTAAATGCTAGAGTGTCTCTGTCTATCTCTTTTAAAGGTCTTATGACTACATCACTATTGTAGCAAAGATTTACAAATTTGTAAAAGAATAAGAGTTTTCTTTCCTGGTTTTCTAGAAGTATATCCTCACTATAACAGTTTGAGGCAATTTGCCAATTTTTTATTGGGGCCTCAGACACCCGCTAGTTTCTATTTCATGTGTCCTAGTGCAGTGGTGGGTTCTTGGGAAATGAAGAATCTCCCATGTATCACATATTTTCTTTAGCCTTATTCATATTGCTACTCAGACATGAAGAGTAGTTGTAATTTCCTCAATGCTATATCAAGTGAGTAATTTTGTTTGCAGGTGCTATGCCTGATCCAGTATTAGCAATACCTGTGCAAGGTGCAAAAGTAACAGCTGCAATTTGGGGTCCATGTGATGAATATATTGTTACTGGTCATGAAAATGGATTGCTCTGCAAATGGGATGCAAAAGTAATTTGTCTAATTTCAGTTTGTTTTTGACTCATAGCACAGTAAAGAAATATTATACTTTAACCTTGGATTATTTTTTGCATGTTTCCATTCTTCATTTTGATACAATTTTCAAATTCATTCAAAACATTGAAATCTTTTTGTATCTGGAATCTTTTATGTTGATATGGAATCTGAATCATGATTTTCATTTTGAATTTATTTTATGTTGTTTTAATTAGACTGGTGAGCCAATCGAAAGTGTGCATGAGCACACAAAATTGATAAATGACATTCAAAAATCAAAAGATGAGATGATGTTTGTAACTGCATCTAAAGATCACACTGCCAAGGTGGAGAGTAATTTCTACAAGTGTTAAATATTATCTTAATTTTCATGTTGATTTTCTCTGAAGGAACATTTTTATTGAGCCATAAAAATTAGAATTTAACTGTGGAGGTATCATACTGTAAACACCTGAATTTAACCTGTGGACTTATAGAGGTTGTAAGCTTTTTGAGATGGGCTTGAGTAAATAGAGAGGCTCTGCTATATATGCTCTGTCAATTTTTATTCATTATCCTAACTATGCACACAGAATACCAAATCTAAACCCTGGGCTTGTATTCTGGAGGGTTATATTTGGAAAGATATTTGGGTTAGTTTGCAGGGGGCCTATTTTCAGAGGGCTTATCTTCAAGATTTTAGGATATCTGTATTATTTCCTTATTATATTCAGTGCTTTGCTAAGTAGGATGTCAACAGAATTTTCTATATATTCATTTTCAATTCAGAAAAGACAATCACTCATTTTATTTTGAATTTTAGCTCTTTGTTACTGACACATTGATGCACTTGAAGACATACAAGACTGAACGCCCTGTTAATTCTGCCTCAATATCGCCAATCCGAGATCATGTGCGTATTTTCTTTCTCTGTCTTGCTTACATGACTGAAATTCTGGCTGCTGAAAAGTTATTTTTTTGCAAGATAAGTTTTAATTTTTGCAATATTTTTGCAACAAAATGGGGAGGGGTTTAACATTTTTGCTAAAAAAGCATAAATTGGGTAGTTGTTAATAGATGAGCTGCAATGGTTATTAAACAGTATTGGGACCTAAATTAACATTGTATAAGTGTTATGGACAGAGATACTATGACGTAAGCTTAAATGATATGTAAATAGACTGAGTATTTCAGCGGGTCATTCCCCTATATTCTATACGCAGTTACTGGAACTTTCGGGACTAATCTTGTATCGTCAAAATATGATATATGACATAATTAATGCTCTTTAGCTTTCTAGAAGTCTCTATTGCATGCATATAAATACAGTAGCGTTCTCAAGGATAATTATTCGTTGAATGTGAGCATTACGGACATAGTAAATGTACAGCGTCTTATAGTGTAACCGAGCCTGTGAATATACTAAAATAGTTAATAAAACTATTCGTTTGATTTGTGTGTTTCACTTAAAGACACAACAATAAGTTTAAGATTTATAGTTTGTTTTGATTTCCGTACTTGTTATTATTGATCTGTATGTACAAAGTCTATGTGTATTTTATTTTCTAATCCTTTTTAAAACTTGAAATGTTTAAGTTAGTAAAATGGAAGGTTGGATTTTCTTCAAGATTGCTTAGTTGGGAGGGGGTGCTTACTAAATGAAAGTGTTTGGTGAAATTCTCAAAAATTTACAATTGGGAGCCCTCTACTATTCTGTGATATGCAAATTGTTAGAATGCCCCCATTGGCAATACTCTACAGGCCTAACACAAACCACTGTTGTAGCTCTAAGCAGAAAAGAGCCTCCAAGTACCATATCTCTAATAGACTCTGACATTGTCATTATTCATTGCTTCTTTTTACATACAGCTACAGATTTCCCATAATCTATGGGGGGTGTTGATTGCTAGGGCCTTTTTGCAGATGCTTTTTGGCATAGTTAATAGAAATTGAGGGTAATTCTTCTAGAGTTTACTTGTTATTTACAATTTACCTAGCTGGAACTTTTCACTTGAAACTCCATGAAAGATAAGAAAGGTTTGTGAGGTGTAATTGCCTTCAGAATGCAATAACTTGGCCAGGAAAATAGCAAATTATTCAAGGAAAATATTGAAAAAATCAGGGAATTTTGTAATGTGTACTCTTGACTGTTTTCTTGGTTTGAGGAATGAGCAACTTTTTAAAGATTTGCATTGAATGACAATGGATATATCAGGGAATTTTTCCAATTTTGTCAAGGAAATCAGGAAAAACCCAGGAATTTTAAAAGCAGAAGTCACTGGTATCCCTGATTCTAGATTAATCAACAACTGATTGTCTTCAGTCTCCACTTTTTGAATTTTTTCCTATTCACTTGGCTTAATAGGTTGTATTAGGTGGTGGGCAGGAAGCAATGGATGTGACAACTACATCAGCACGTGTTGGAAAATTTGATGCTCGGTTCTTCCACTCTATATTCGAGGAAGAAATTGGAAGGGTGAAAGGGCATTTTGGACCTATAAATAGTGTGATTTTTCACCCGGATGGTAACAGGTATGTTTGTATTAATGTTTCTTTTGTGTTTATTATTCTTAATTTTATTATCTTTGTTTTCACTCCTGCATTATATCCCATGCAATCATGTATTGAAATTGGTCATGAACCAAATTTTGTCTTTGAAAGAACCAACTGGTAAGCTCATGGGGGTTTGCACCCCATGATTTTCATCCCTGAGCTCAGTTAGTATGTCTTGGCGAATTGGTGCCTTGCTTTTAGCTTGAATCAAATGTACATGGTTTATATGCATGAGGAAAGGCCTAGAATACTTAGAAAGTGGGTTTGTTTTTGGAAAAGCTAAGGAATATTAAGGGAGCATCTAGGAAGTGAGGAAAGACTGAGAAAAATTTTCAGCTTTACAATGTTTAATTGTTTATGCTGAGCAAAGATTATTATATAGAATTTTTCACCACATCTGCAGGTATGAATAGAATAACTTTTCCTCACACATTTTTTAGTTGCATGTACTTTATGTTGGTTTTTTGTCTTTTGACATCAAAAGCGTGGGAGGAGTTGTGATGACACACAAAAATTATGAAATGCAATTGTTATTTTTAGTCATTAGCCAAAAATGAATGCCCTTTTCGTATAGAAAGTCCGATAAGGTTGTGGGAAATGACCCAAAGACTTTTATGAGCTCTTCTTTTATAAGTGCCAACTCTGTTTTTCTCAGGGGGGACTCAAATTAGAAAGTTTAGAAAATTGCAGACCATGAATACAGTTTGTCATCTATATATTATATAACATATTTTACTTAAGATTACATAAGAAAAGCAGCTCTCTTAATGAACAGAACAGATATATAGATGTATAACAGAAGTGTGAATGTTGCATCATTATCTTGGGTTTCTGTGATTTGGACAACCAAAAAGTGTTTTTTCTCACAATTTTCAGGGTGGGCTCAGCCCCCTCGTAGCGTTGCCAAGGGGCCTTCGTTAATAATTGTTTGTGTTGAGTATGAATTAAGCTATCTCAGTCAATTGTCTATTCGCAATCTGGACCTGAAATTAATCATTTAATATAATCATTTGATATGAATCATTCCGTCATTTGATTGTTTATCAAAAGCCTTTTTTCCAACCAATTGGTTGTATAAATGTTTAGAAATTCACATAGTTAATTATTGAGTTAGATTAGTTAACTTCGTGTATTTGTATATAGTAAGCTAGATTTATGAATAATATTAAGTGCAAGATAGGTAGACAAAGAAAAATATATCTTGAACTATAGGCCAATTTATGTCTGAGTATTACATCAGAAAAGACTTCCTTACATCTGGATTGTATGTCGTTTGCATCCTGGTTAGGTAATGCAAACGAAATACAATTCAGATGTGAGTAAGTTTTTTCCGAAGTAATAGTCAGACATAAATTGGCCTATAGTGCAAGATATATTTTTCTTTGTCTACCTATCTTGCACTTACTATTATTCATAAATCTAGCTTACTGTATACAATCCAGATGTAAATACAATCGTTTTGAGTTGTATCTACCGGATCCAGAAATTTGACCAGGTACTATGGGTGGCAAGTGTTTTGAAATGGTAAACCATTGAAAGGATTTCTTTGGGCAATTCATTAAACATAAAACTCCAGGGATTCCAACTAGTTATTTTTCTTTGTTTTGATTCACAGCTACAGTAGTGGTGGTGAAGATGGCTACGTCAGAGTTCACACATTTGACCCTTCGTATTTTGACTTTAAGTTCGACTTCTAAATCTGTAAGCTATTTATCTGGCCAAATTTGTGTCTTTCTTTGTTTGTTTCTTCTACCGGAGTGATGGCCCAGTGGTAGAGCGTCTGCCTGGGTAATCTAAATTGGTGTCTCAAATGGAAAACTAGGCCAATTACCATTGCTTCTAATGGGGGGTGGCCCAGTGGTAGAGCGTCTGCCTCACAACCGGTAGGTCTTGGGTTTGAGCCCCAGCCGAGTCATATCAAATACTTTTAAAATGGTACTCACTGCCTTCTCATCTGGCGCTCGACATATGAGAATGGAGTAGGAAACTTAAACCCGCGGAGCTACCAGTGGACCAGCCCCCCGCTGTAGCTTTCACTGCATTCGCAGACGCGTGGCCTAGGGCTATAGAGACGGAGATAGGCGCCGCCCTATGCGCCATTGGGCGCGGGAAAGGACTTTTTGTTTGTTTCACTCTCCTTCAAGCTTGAAAGGCAGTGGTTCCACCGTCAAATGTTAAGTACACATTTTTTTTATACGAAAGCCGCCAGTTTTTCTGAGCTTCAATTTTCTTAACTTTTCCCAAAATTGAGCCAGAGATTTTCTTCAATTTTTCCTAACTTTTACTAAATAAACTAGTTAAAATGGTTTACACTGTCGTCATTAATACTGTATACTTGAGTCTGAACTCCATCTTTAACATTTTGAATGCAATAACGACGAAATATTGATTTTTGGCCAATAAAAACACTAAATGTTGGAAATTGAGCCTCGTGATTTTCTTAAGATTTTGACCATCTGAGCCTCATTTTCTTATAAACTTTTTTCTTATAAAAAAAACGTGTATAGTGCTATCCTAATTCTAGAGCAGTCAACAAAACATGAGAGCTGCAGCGAAACTCTGCCGAAAACCCTCTAAGTACCGTAATTATATTTTAAATTCATTAATCATTGTCTGAACCCAAGCGTATATGCATTGTCCAATTGCTTCAAAGGCATCTATCTAATTTTGGTGCATTCAGCGTTAAAGAGGAGCACAGAAGGAAGCATTTGCGTGTATTGTTCTGTTAATGGCTGGGTCCAATGAGTTATGAAAGATTTTCTCGACAAAGCATATCATGATATCTTTTAATCTTCATGGTTCTACCATGCAATTATTCATTTAATTGAGTTACTTTTTCGTAGAGTTCCGACTTATCGCAAATTTTATCAAAGGTAGCGCTTTCTTTAAAATTTTATATTGTCCACAAATGAGTTCGGACTTCCTGGTTTGTAGGAGGGTGCGATGGATTGGATGGGTTATAGGGTGGATGGATTCAGTACGTTAAAGCAGTAGTGAATTCTAACACTTTAAACCCTTTCGATATTGCTAAATACGAAATTTTGGGGGATTGAGCCCCCCAGAATGAATGGGAATTTAACTAGGGAGGCTGAGCCCCCTAGTAATCACCCCTGGGTGAAAGTGGATGACAGAAAAGGAACAAAGTAGAGATATTTCATGCGCTTGCGCACATGGATTTGAAGAAGATGATGTCTGCGTAATAACATTGAAAAAAAATTAGTTAAGCTAAAGTCGTCGAGTATTTGGAATAGTTGCCGGAGTGTTATATGAGGAGAGATTGGGAATCTATTGCTGACAAACAACAACCAGTAACATCTGTTTCCCACCTCCATGTTTGCAAGCATTTGATTTGGCAACACGGAAGAGTTACAAGACGTGTAATCACATTTTGGTAAAATTATCGTTTGCTATCCAAATAGAGCTGTGGATATAATTTAGATTCTGAGCCCAGCTTAGAAAAGGTGTGCTCTTGCCTGTGAACTCGCGGCCCAATATCTGAAACAGGCATGAACTCCGCCCCTTGAATTCCACAATCGATTGCCCCATTTACATATAAAGTGCACCTCAATTATATTGTATTGTCCCAGATACTGCGCTGCATATGTTTGAGAAATTGTAAATAGGATTAGCATTTGGTTCAAAACTGCGCAGCAAGAGGTTGGAATAATGGAGAAGACAAAACTAGCGGAGAAGTCCGACTATGAGGATTGCGAAGTGAGAAGGGGCACAACAAGATGGGTGTTGATAATATCAAGTTTGGTTCTTTTGGCCTTTTTGGTGGTAACTGTTATCTATGGGTACCATAATTTTGGACTTCCAGGTAGGAAGAATTTATTTTCCATTTTTAGATACTGTATTTTTAACTGGGTGCCCACTTTCGACTTCATATACATTTCCCATTTTGAATTTTTCTCAGTGAAAGGGGCAAAAAGAAACCAACCCCAGTCTTAATAAACTAATTGGTTATTAATTTTTGTCTATACCTTGAGTGGTTTAAGAAACTACTTTGTTAAGCATTTGACAGTCTCATGGTTTCGAGTCCAAATAGTAGTCAGGTATTGCAAATTAGTTATATACACTTATTTTTTAATAAGAAAACCATCTTTTTGCCTGAGTCTCAATTTTCTTAACTCTTCCCGAAATTGAGCCTGAGATTTTCTTAAATGTTTTATTAACTTTTCCTGAAATAAACTGGCTAGAGTGGTATACACTTTCGTTATTGATATTGTATACTTGAATTTGAATTCAATCTATAACATTTTGAATGCAATAGTGACGAAATATCGATTTTTGGCAAAGACAAATATTTGATGTTGGAAATTGAGCCTCTTGATTTTCTTAAGATGTTGACTACTTGAGCCTCATTTTCTTATAAACTTTTTTCTTATCAAAAATGTGTACCTACCTAATTAGTGTGGTCTTACTGTATCAAGTTGTTTATAGAAACTGTTGAGAGATTTGTTGCCTATGAATTTGTTTCTCAGTATTCATATTAAATACAAATGAGCAAAAAGCTACATCCATTTCTATAACAAGGAAGTATCATTTTGTACTTGTTTGTGGTTTCATCCTTGAATGCCTGGACTTTGATAGCTTGAGTGTGATGAAGAGAGTTGCTGATGAATTAGCTGCTGCTGAAGTCAAACCAAAACTTCTCGGTTCAGTGCCCTTAAGATTTGATCCTGCAATATCCACACCTCATCACATTGTATCAAGCTATATATGCCTGTCATCTATCAATATCCAATATCCTATTTCACAGTTCTTGGATTTGCTTTCACTGAATGACATAGAGGATGATATCATAATTTATGATAAAATGTTCCATATATTTGCATTTCATCAGAGCCAAAGTGAATACCTGTATTCTTCTAGATCACTCAGCCTCAAGACTCCATCATTCTTACAAGCATGACTTCATCAAGTTCAGATATGAAAAAGTTCATGACCGTCCTCCATTCACTGAGAAAGCAAAGATGGGTTTGTACTTTTTTGCATTTCTGCAATCTATAGACATAATTTGCTTTCTTATTAGGTAGCAAATGTGTTGAAGATTCTCAATGCAATCTTAAGGTACAAGTATGCTTCAAATTGTGAGAAATCCTCAAATTTTGTGGTGCTGTCTGTGTGTGTGCACACATACATATGTCTTTGTTCCTTGTCTGTTTATCAACTAGTTCAAGTTCAGCTCATTTTTAAAATTCCAATATGCAAATCTTAAGTAACAAAAGACTATAAAAAATGTAATATAAAATAACATAGAGTAAGAAGGAGGAGATTTCAAACATACAAGAGATATTATAACACTACAAAAATCAAGAACTTCTCTAGTTAGCTCTGTATCCCCTAAATTGTGATGCATTTCTCTGATGCCTTTCAGCTCGCTACATTGTTCATAATAGCAACTGGGGAGTGCTGACCACATTCTGCACCCATAACAAGGGCTACCCTTGGGGTGAAGTTGTCTCTGTCACTGATGGACTTGAGAACAATTCAACAGGTATATGCTCATCTATGTCATGCTTCTGTGTAATGATAATTGGCAAGCCTTGAAATGCTCTATTTTTGAAAGTAATTTTAGTTCATGTACAGATAGGATTTTGGAAGACAATCGTATTGAGCAGATCTTATGCCATTATTTTCCCATTGTGAGTGTGGGCCTTTTGCCTTTTGTAGCCCGTCTTCCCAGGATTCAATGCTTTCATTTCTTTTAAGGAATTCCTTTGATATACATATCTGTGTTGGATGTTGCTGCTAAAGATTTGGACATCAATCCGATGGCTTCTTTCACATTTTCTGAAGCTGAAGGAGAATGGTGTAGACAGCACTCTGTTGACCCAGAAGACCCTAGGTGTACCAGAGTTCATCTCTTTGGAAAGGTACCTTTAAAGAAGTGATTATTGTGTATATATATATA
>OLMO02000252.1:13026999-13041261 GCA_900291935.2 Cassiopea xamachana
AATTACACATTCAGCGGTGTGTTTGCGTTCCACTCATCTGATGGCACGGCAAAGCAAGACTGTGGTGAGATTGACACCCAGAATGCAATTTTGTACTTCGAGGCCTTTCGTTATGCGATTAACTACGTGAATAACCTTAGCATTTCGAACTATAAAATTGGTTACTATGCTTTTGATACGTGCGACAGCTCACGCAAATTGAAAATAAT
Source organism: Cassiopea xamachana (assembly GCA_900291935.2). NCBI lineage: Eukaryota > Metazoa > Cnidaria > Scyphozoa > Rhizostomeae > Cassiopeidae > Cassiopea > Cassiopea xamachana. Next base: position 13,027,209 of record OLMO02000252.1, read on the forward strand.
TACAAAGGATCAATGTGAGCAGCAGGTTGGTCGTGCTATAATGGCCCTTGTGGGACCTAGCAGTTCAGATGCGGCGTTAGAAATGTCAACTATATTTAACATATGGGGTATTAACTCGATCAGCTACTCGGCCGCATCTCCACTTTTCGACGACAGGTCGCAGCATACGAAATTCCTTCGTACTGTTCCTTCGGATAGTTATCAGATCTCGGCAGTGATAGATATTATTCGGCATTTCAATTGGACTTACGTCTTCGCGCTATCGTCGTGTAGTAACTTCGAGCAGAAAGTGTTGAACACATTCGATGAGAGAATGCTCGCCGATAAACGATGCCTTGCTCGAAAGTCCACTCTGCCGTGTGTGCGAACTGATGAAAGCTACAGGCGTGAACTGAGTGTATTATTAAAAGATAACAAAGCACGAGTGGTCGTACTGTTTACGTCAAAAGACGACACGATCGGATTACTCAAAATGGCTAAAAAGCTGAATGTGCCTAAGGGTAGATTTACCTGGCTGGGGAGTACTGGATGGGGTAACCTGGACCTAAAGACTTATGGTTTAGAGGATATTGCACGCGGGGCATTCACATTGGTGTATCCTCCAACTGTTGCACCACCTGAAGATTTCAAACGACATTTTTTTTCACTAAATCCGTCTAATAACAACTACTCTTACTTCATAGAGTACTGGGAAGCGATTTTTAACTGCTCCGTAACTGGGAACCCAAATAGTAAGGGCAGGAGACTGTGCAGTGGAATGGAAAAACTTCAGGATGGTGTTGGGTGGTACCCATTTACTAACGTACAGCCAGTTTTTGACGCTGTTATGGCCGCTTTTCGTGGTTTCTATAGCTTAGTGCCTACTTGCCCATTTTCGCCATCATTGTGCCGGTTACATGCCGTTTTGGAATCATCCAAGATAGTGTCTACACTTGAAGGTACAACATACGAGTCTTTGCCGGCTGGACACAACAAGACATTTGACTCGAGAGGAGGCTTTAATGGACGTTATTACATTTTGAACTTTGCCTCCAGTGCAGGTATCAATGCCTATCGCCGCGTTGGATCTTGGGAAGCATACGACAACGTCACAACAAATGGCAAGCTTTCAATGAATGATCATCTTATTGACTGGCCTAGTCAGGGCAAAGTTCAAGTCTCCATCTGTAGTGAACCTTGCTCACAGGCCAAAGGTGAAATACGAAAACCAAGTACAAACGAGCGGTTAAGGTTCTGTTGCTGGATTTGTTCCAAATGCGCGTACAACCAAATAATAGTCAACAACACTTGTGTATTTTGCGATGAGCTGCAAATGCCGAATAGTGCTAGAGATGTTTGTGTCAAACTTCCTAAAGAAACAGTTCGCTTTTTAGATTCATTTGGCATTACTATCCTCTGTCTCTCATTGCTTGGATTTTTGGGAACAACATTTGTTGTCTTCTTGTTCGCTTATTTTTATTCATCAGCAATTGTCAAGGCCTCTGGGCGTGAGTCAAGTTTCCTAATGCTGATCGGAATCTACTTATGCTTCATTTCTCCGATAGTCTTCCTTAGCGAACCAACTGTTGCATGCTGTGGCGTTCAGAGGTTCATTGCTGGCTTGAGTTTCAGTGTTATCTATGCGCCATTATTTCTTAAAACTAACAGGATCTTCAGGATCTTCCAGTCGGCTAAAGCAACAACGGCCAGACCATCGCTGATAAGCCCTCTCTCTCAAATCATGATCAGCCTCGGAATCATTCTTCTGCAAGTACTACTTGGAGTTGTGTGGATATTTGGTGATCCTCCAACTGTCCAAAGAGTCTTTCCGCAAACCAAACACAAGTACCTGCTTTTCTGCAAATCAAACCCGTACACCATGGTTCTGAATCTCCTTGTTTGCCTTGCGATTATGATTGCTTGCACATATTACGCTTTCCGCACCCGGTCTTTCCCAAAGAATTACAACGAAACAAAGACGATTATGTACACTCTTTACTTCAGCTGTTTCGCTTGGGGCATCTTCTTTCCAACGTATTTACTGTCGGATGATGCAGAGTCCTTCCTTCGCACTTACACAATTGCTGTCTTTTGCGATGCCATCGGATTCATCTCTTTGATTGGTTTTTTCGGCCCAAAAGTCCATCTCATACTTAGAAAACCTACAGTAGCAGATGGTCAGACCATCGGCAACAATATGTTGTCTCAATTTCCTGGAACTACCACCAGAAAGGAAAACATCAGAGTTGTGGTTGTGGAGGAAAATGACGACCAGTTGCAAAATTCGTCTGGTTTCCTGGCCAACAAAGGTGCGAGAATGGATGTTGTGACACAAATGTCCGATGTGCAAAGTTCTAACGGAGATTNTGAAGTTAGAAAAACGTTTAAGGATTTTCAGCTGGCTTGTAAACAAGATTGTGGAAAACTCATGTTTGACGGGGAAGAATATCAAAAATTTAAAGATGGATGATAGATGTCAGTGCCACTTTTATGGCATTTGCATTACCGCTGCTGCAATATATCTATTGAGAATTTGTTGTCCTTTGCCACTTAAGTTCTTTACGTCAATGGTGTGAAGAAAATTAGAGCAAAGTTGCAAACTTTCCACTAATACAGATTTTCACCTAATTGATGTTAGTTGATAATAATTTTGATATTTGCACACTAGTTGTTAATTCACTGTTCAACTTCACATTGCTACCCTAATGTCTTCATTGCCTGAGAGCAGATTATGTGTGATCCCCTCAGTTGCTCGTATGCTCCCTTAAGTTTTATACAGAGTTTTTTAGTATATTGTACACTCCTAGGACCATGCAGTACTTCAAAAATAATTACGCTGTTGCAGAAGAAATCAATCGATTTCAAACATTTTAGGCCTGTTTTGATCAACCATTCATGTTTGTTTGGCTTTTCCACATTATCAATTGAATATGTTTGTATATATGATGTAGTTTCAGTTGATTGATTGTTTGTGACTTATATATTTTATCGAAATATTTCCATAAATGTGATAAATAGTCTGTTGGTACTACAGAACGTTACCACAGCACGAAAAAGCGGCAACATTCTTTTGACATACTTAAAAGCTTTCTTCGTCCGACACTCATCAGAGTATGAAAACGTCGGATAGTGACCTAAAGTTTAACCGAAAAATATAGTCAGATGCGGTTACACGTGATAGGAGGCGTCTAATTGGTCCCAAGAGTGGCCAATTAGGACCTATTGACCATTGTTTACTTGAGGAGTCCTAATGAAAAACGAACTCTTTTTATCTACACAAGACTGGATTTTGTCCTATCACGTGTAACCGCATCTGGATATATATTTCAGTTAACCTTTAGGTCACTATCCGACATTTCACACTCAGACAAGTGTCAGACGAAAAAAGCTTTCAATATGTCAAAAGAATATTCCCGATTTTTCATGTTGTAATAAATGTGATACTAGCGAATTATCCACACGTAATGTCATACTAGATGACCTGTCTTTCATAGTTCGTGTAACTAACATCCCAGTTGCACTCAGCTACAAATAGGATTTTCTATAAAATTTTCTGTTCACTATATCGAGTGTTTGTTTATAGCTTCGTTGATTTTCAGATGCAAGAAACTATTTAATAATTCTTGTATGCCAGCATATGAAAGAGCATTCTTTTTAAAGTATTTAGCTATTGAAATGCGCATAATTTACTGTGCCTTGTGTTTACTTTCTTTTAAGCGTCTGATGGAAAATAAAATATGAAATCCTTAATTCAGCCGTACTGCTTTTGTAGATCTCCTATTCTTTGAGGCCATAGCGCACCTCACTGGTCATAGCATATGCCACAGGTAATATTATAAGTCATAGGTCACACAAAAGGCCAAAAGATACATCACAGATCATAGGTCACACAATAGGCCAAAAGATGCATGACAGATCGTAGGTCACACAAAAGGCCAAAAGATGCATCATAGATCATAGGTCATAAAATAGGTCAAAAGATACATCACAGATCATAGGTCACACAAAAGGACAAAAGGTACATCATAGATCATAGGTCATACAAAGGCCAAAAGATACATCACAGATCATAGGTCACACAAAAGGACAAAAGGTACATCATAGATCATAGGTCATACAAAGGCCAAAAGATACATCACAGATCATAGGTCACACAAAAGGCCAAAAGATGCATCACAGATAGTAGGTCAAACAAAAGGCCAAAAGATACATCATAGATCATAGGTCATACAAAAGGCCAAAAGATACATCACAGGTTATAGAACATGCCACAAACATTCACATTTCAACAATTCTATGGTTATCATAAATGGAAGTTTAGGTCTACTAAAATTCAGAGTGAAGAAAACAGGGATATTTTGCCATTTAACCTATATGAGCCAACAATCCAACGTATGCTGTTTTATGGTTCTTTCTTGACTACCTTGGTACTGTGGTAGAAATTTTGGATTTGTTGGTACAATTCACGACTGGGTGGATTTAGTCGTAGTCCCTGCCATCTTGGCCATTTTCTATTTCAAAAGATTCATTATGTATGGGGATGCAATTTAAAGAGCTAGGCGTGATTAGACCAAGATAGGTAGTGTAAATTTCAATTTTAGGCCCAGTTTAAACATCGAATTTCTGCCGTGTCGAATTAAATTATTCGGTCAGAAAAAACTTAAGTGTCGATTAAATTCAACAGTAATGCGATGTTTAAATCAACTGCCGCATTAAATAATTTAATAATGCGGCAGTCATTCAGCAGCTTTGCCGCTTGATTCAGCAAAAGTGCGACTTGCTTTAAACAGTCGAATTTCTGCTGCATCGAATTAAATCAAATGACGATCTGGTCCATCTTGTACAAATACTTCAATCAGTTGGAATGCGCAGTTTAAGTTTACATAATGGCGGCGACACAGAGAGACAGCTTCATTCATTGGTTTTGCTAGCATGCCTAATTCTATTGAGTTGAATTAACGACCAGCATCCTTTGAGATAGCCAAGGGTAGATCTATTAGATGCGGCACAATTTTGTGCGATGTTTAAATCAATTACCATTCGCACTACTGCCACGTGAAATCCAATTTAATTCGACACGGCAGAAATTCGATGTTTAAACTGGGCCTTACTCAACTTACCGTTCAAGCTACTAGAGCCCTGTTCAATTTTTCATAAAAGCAGAGTAATGATCATAAGCCAACTTGAAGATCATAAGCCAACTTGAAGATTCAATATTAATAAAGATAAAGATATATGAAGTTTTACAATAAATTTTTTTTACAAGATTTATCTTTTATCATATCTCTGTCCTAGGCTAGTAAGGGAGAGAACATAAAGACGGAATGAGTGAGGAAAGAAAAGAGAAAAAGAAGAGAAAGGAGAGAATAATTGTTAATTATTTTACAAAAAAATTATTTAAAGCTGAAGTATAGTGACCAGGTAACAATTATAAATGTAAATCTGTTGTTGATGTTGATTGGTGAGTCCCATCATGCATCTCATAAGTGGATTGCTCTTCTATAGCGTTGACACTTTGTGTTATTACAGGTGGATATGAAGATATAATTGCACGTGACATTAGAGTGTTTCTTTTCAGAGCTCTGACGTCACCTTGGGAGACTGTCCCACTTGAACCTTCGTCTGTCACTTTTCCAGGGCAAATTATCAGGCGGATCTTTGGGCCAAATAGTCCTGTTAATGTCACATATGCGATGATGTCACAGAAGATAACTATCGTGTACGTGCGCGTATAATTGTCTTTGTTGTTAGACAGTATGAATATTGGGAGGAATACACCCCACACGAAGCAGCTGGCGTACATTGTTAGCATCGTGCTTTTTGATTCATTAAAGTTCTTTGGGAAATTGCGTGTCTTGAACGCAAACCACGTACACGCCAGCATGAGAACGAGGCAAACACATAAGTTGACGTTCATAATGGATGCATTGGTGTTACAGTATAGCATAATGTAGTCTTTATCCGTGGAGTAGTGGCGGTAGACTTTTGGCGGTGCGCCAATGGACCACACGACGCCAAGAAGTATTTGTATCGAAGTTATAGACAAGACAATGGTGACTTGGGAGAGTGGACTAGTCAATGATGGTTTTGCTTTTGAAAAAGTTGCATTTCTAAATATTCTGTTGAGGCGATTTGTTTTCAATAGCAACGAAGCATAGCAGAGGCTCAGACTTAGGCCTGCTATAAATCTTTGCCCACCACATACTATTTGCGATGGAGGGCAGAGAAAGACGATAGCCGCTGTGAAGCACATGATAATGCCAAGCAACATTAAGTAGCTGAGTTCTCTACCCGATGCCTTTACGATTGGTGTCTTGTTGTGGTGAGCAAAGATACAAACAACAAGCGTTGTCAGGAAAATTCCTCCTGCAGAGAATACAGAGGCAACGATCCCAACAGGGTGTTTGAAGGAAACGTGGTCTTCCCTTAGCTTATAGCAATTTTTCCTCGCTTTGTCGGGTTTGAAACCGTATGCACAGCTTAGACAGGTTTCATTTTGGGTTATGACGTCCTGTACTCTGCAGAGTCTACAATTCCAACAGCACACTGTTCCTTTGGATATTAAAGTCGGCTCTTTTACCGCTCCATCCTCTGGCTTACAGTTTTCGCTGCATTGCGAGATTACGCTCTTTCCATTCGGCCAATAGATATTCTTGTTCACAACCAATCTCCTACCGAGACCACCATGTGCGTCCCACGTTCCAATAACTCTGTATGTACATCCACTATTGCTCCATTGTAGATTCACGACGCTGAACTTTCCGACTACTCCTCCACTGTGTCCAAATGAGAAATTGCGACCTTCACTCAGACTTTCAAGCGTTTTCGTTGCCAAACTGGACCTGATCCGATGCAGAATATTTCCTATGTAGTGTTGCTTGAAGCAAACTTCATCCATCTGTTTGCTGCAGAACTGCTCAAGGCTGATTCTCAGTGCTTGCGCATAAGCAGCTACAGCATCAACAATAGGCCCGACGCTTGTAAGCTGTGGAAAGCCTCTCTTCACTTCAAGTTTCTCTTTTCCACTACATCTCCGTCTGTTGTACTCTCCTGCAAAAGAGCAGCTGAAAACGTCTTCCCAGAACTTCTTGAACCAACTGTAGTTATTGTCACGTGGGTTCAAAGAACAAAAATATTCTTTGAATTTCTCGTCGTAATCATGTGGAAAGTAGTTCAACGATATGGCACCGTCGCCTAGAGGCTTCATACTGTTTCGTAGTACTAAGTTTCCCCATCCTGTTCCACTGATCCACAGAACTCCGCTACCGTAAACTTTCCTATTGGCCGATTCCATAAGATTTATAGTATCTTCTCTTGTCGTAAAGAGAATTACGACTTTCGCCTTTGAATCCGACGATATTGTTTCGATAGCGTCATCGAAGGAAGCTGTTTCGGCAATTTCGGGTAGCAAAACCTGCTTTGCGATGCATTTCCTGTTCCTTTCTATCAACGCTTTCAAAATTAGGAAGCCTCGCTGCTTCTCGTGCGAACTTACGGATGATACATACGTCCAGTTATATTTTATCAAAATATCACTAATTGCTTCAGCCTCATATCTGTCAGACGGTGCTGTGCGGAAAAAATTAGCATACCTCCCTCTGTCCTCAAGTTCTATGCTGCTGGCCTTGTAGCTTATGGCAGACGTGTGGAAAACACCAAACACTGAAGCTGTGAGTACAGCCTCACTTGATGTATATGGCCCTACGACCCCCAGCAACTTTCTATCCTCCTGAAAAAGTGTAGGAACAAGTTGGGACTTGAGAATAGCGGTTGATTTGCATGAGTCATAGATTTTATAACCAATAGTGAAGTTTTTTGGGAGGATTCCCAGTGAATTCGTTATGTTTATTGCGTAGCGGAACGCCTCCAGTAGCACAATGCCATCTTGTAGGTTAATGGCCCCGCAAGTCCATGCGCCATCTTTAACAACAGGGGAACGAACTGGAAAGTAGCCAGTAATGGTGCAAATCCCATCATGCATTGGTAGCTCAGCTGTAAAGAAATGTGAGTGGCGATATTAAGCAGCAAACAAAGAAGCAACCTGATACTTTAAAAAATAGAACAAAATGTAAGCAAAGCTTATTCCGCATAATTCCAGTTGTAACATGAATAGCTCATGTTCTTCATGCAAACAAGCTTTGAATATGCCCTATATGAAACACAGACGCAGGCTTTAGGCCTAAACCAAACGAATCGATTTTTCACTCGATTTTTTCCTCAACATTTGATCTCAAAGCTGAGAAGTGGTTGAGCGTAGTCCAGTATGTGTGGCCAAACGACTCGATTTTTCGCTCAACTTTTCTCTCGACTTTTCAACTACTCATATTTCCGTAACTTGTACCAGCTAAAAATATTTACCATCACTTATACTTGCCGACCAATGAGACGCTATTGCGCATGCTTTAACTCGACTTCCTCGACAAGGTGGCCAAAGGCTCGATTTTCACTCAACAACAGTTCTTTTGCTCGATTTCTTTGGCAAAGATCAAACTTCACTCAATATCACTCGACTCCACTCGACTCACTCAACAAGGTGGCCAAACGGCTCGATTTTTTGCTCGATATTTTGTCGAGTAAAAAATCGAGTGAAAAATCGAGTTGTTTGGCCAGGGTCTTATACCCTTGTTTGTTCTAACCCTACTTGTGGGTTTGCTAACAAGCAGGGCCGCCTAGAAGGGGGCAAGAAGGGCAAATTGCCCTAGAGCCTCAAGGTCCAAGTGACCTCTTAACACCCAATGCTTCAAATTCTGGGGCCCCATAAAGTAAACTAACAGGAATTTCCCATAGTTAATTTCTAGACCATAAAAATTTCCTGCTCCCTTCGTTGGCAGGGGGCCTCATCTTTTACTTTTGCCCCGGGGTCTCTGATTCTCTCGTCACCCTGCTAACAAGGCTAACTTATTGAGAGGTTCAAGGATATCAGTCTCTTGATTTTGGATGTTGAGAAGTTTTTATTTAGTGGGCATAATTTTTTGCCTTCAAAGCCATACACAAACTTAACATGGTAAAAGAACGGGCTAAGTAGCAGGTTTTCACTATGAATTATGAATGCTAACTGGGAACAGCATTTACTTAATATAGATTTAGTGGAAACATGGATGTTTAGGCCTTAAAATTAAGAACAAATTAAGAACAAGGCTGAGCCTGAAGCCTTGTCGTAAAATGTATTTTTAGACAACGATTCAGAAGCTTTCCATTAATAGAATGGACACGAAATATCCTTTTTCAACCTTAGAAGAATTGACAGCAACGACGCTTTTTGCCTTTGATTTTCCAAAATTAGTTGCTCCTAGTGAAACTAGATACTGTACTAACATTGTCTATTACTAAATTTTATAAACTTTTTCAATAAAAAACATCATTGAGCAAGAGAGACCATCTTGCTTGTAACATTTGGCTCTCAATCATCAAGAAATTCAATGTTGTCTTGCAAAATGTCTTTCTATGTATTTCTAATATGCAATCTGAGCTTCTATGCAATTCTAAGTGGCCTAAACGCTACTAATTAAAGAACAAATTAAGAACAATTCAGCCTCTAAATTCGGGAAAAATTAAGAACAGCCCGCCTGAACCTTGGTTTTTATGGTGCTTATAAAAAAGAACGTATTTTGAGGCTACGTTTCTGCATAAATATGTAAAGGCTCTCCATCAATCAAAACATTCAATGGCCCTTAGGAGAGGATTCACAAAGGCCTTTCATTACAAGCTAAATCAGTACTCCATTTCATTGGCTGCAATAGACTAGGATTTGAGTTCCTTTGTGGGTGTAGGCCCATGGATCTAAGAAGGATAATTTTTCAGCTTTTTTCAAACTAGGATTAAACTAAAAGTATATCACTTTGTAATGAAAGCATGCAATATGTGCTGAATGAATCAAGCGTGTCAATGGACAGTGCTCTTCTCTTGATTAAAACTCATTGTAAAAAATCTTTTGCGCTTCTGTTAAATCCACGCATAGAAGCTCAGATTGCATTTTGATATATTCGGCGTACTCTCTTATGAAAAAGTTAAAACTATGGTTACTACTGTTCATTGAATATGATTCTGGTGATTATAAGGATGTCTTTTAATTGCATATGATAGATATATTTATTGATGGTAATTTATGATCCATGGGAAAAGATCTAATTTATGATAATGATGTGATAATGCTGACAGTAATGATTATGGTAACATAAGTGGTGCAGAACTAAAATGATTACTAGGGGGAGGGGGGCTTTTCTTTCGATCATTTTTATAAAGAACTAAGAACTTGGTCCACCTAGCCATATAAGAAACTCAGGACGTAGTCCGGCAAGAAAGCGCTCTTAATGCTCTAAATCTTATAAACTAACCGTTTCTCACAAGCAGGGACCTCGTCAGAACCCTTTGGTTGGGGGAGTGTAAGGTAGAATTTACCTGAATTTACCTGGTTAGTAAGCTGTTCTATTGTCACCAATCACTATTCACTTCAATGTCTTAAAGCAACGTTCTTCGGTTATTTACATGCTGAGAAACAGGAGAGTAAGCACGGCTATCAAAAACTGTCAATGTACTAGGCATTCTCTAGTTTCTCTTATAGGGCCTGCCATGGTTGGGCCGGAAGAAAAAATTTTCAAAATAAAGGTTCTCAGAAGACTGGAAAACGTTATTTTGAGAATGGTTTTGCAAATGCAGTACTTCATAAGATAGCCATTTTACTAATGCTTAGTAAGCAAAGTTCACAGAAGGTGCATTGCACATTCCTTTGTATCTAGAGTCTACTATAGGGCCCTTAAGGAAAAAATTTCAAAGTAAAGCTTCTCAGAAAGCACGAAATCGCTATTGTGAGAATGACTTTTGCCAATACATTATTTCACAAAAGAACCATTTCACTAGTATTCTCAGTGGCACTTACAGAAAGCTTGTTTGATATTCCTTTGCATTTAGAGGCTACAATGGGGCCTACCATGATTGAGCCAGGGGAAAAAATTTCAAAGCAAAGGCTCTAAGATGGCTGAAAAAGGCTATTTTGATTTTCTTTTTTGTAAAAACAGTAAAAATTCTTCCTTAAATTGCACGTTCTTTCAACTGTTGTAAAAGCGTTATGCAGCCTTCAACTCTTCAAAAAATTACCTGATTTTAAAGATGCAATGACCTAATTTCATAAATAGTCTGTTGGTACTACAGAACTTTACCACAGCACGAAAAAGTGGCAACATTCTTTTCACATGCTAAAAGCTTTTCGTTCGACGCTCATTAGAGTAGTAAAACATCGGATATTGACCTAAAGGTTAACCGAAATATATATGCAGATGCCGCTTTTTCGTGCTGTGGTAAAGACCTAATTTTACCTGAATTTTCTCAAGTTCTGCAAGTTGGTGGGTTGTTACACTCCCAAAACTCCAGGTCACTACGTCCCTACTCAAAATGTTTTAATAAACCATTTTGCTTTGAAAATAAACATTTTCACCACAGTAGCCTTTTACTTCGAAGAAATTTACCGACCGTGGGGGGTGGGGCTGCGCCCCCTGCGCCCCCCCGCGCCCCCTCATCTACATCACTGGCTAGTATGATAAAATTTCACTTCATTCTTGATTATTTATGCATGGTATGACCCGTAGGCATGGAAGAGGGAGGCGTCATGCCCCAAAACAATTCACAAAGATAATGCGTGTGCTCTCCACAGGTTGTTTTTACTCAGCATAATTTACTTGTAAATCCATACTTTTTCAAGACAGTTCAGCTGTCTACACTCCTTCCCTTAAATAAGGTGCAAGGCATGTTGGCATGGTCAGCTGCTACGTAGTTATCCTACATTCAACCAAATGATAAGAAGTTACGTCAGTATAGTCCTTACCAATTTCAATTGTGCTCAGGCATTGATTCAGTATCAAGATTGTCATCCAGACTCTCAAACTCATTTCAGATCTTGTTACCAATGCAACTGCAATATAAAAAAGACGACATTGTAATTGAGCATTCATCCTACAATGAGTCTTAGCTACGTCTCAAAATCTCATTCTAAGTCAGGTACATAAACTTTTGAGTGTTATTATCTCACGTTGTTACGTCTTCCATTTAGCTCCAGAGTGAAACGTCCTTGAATTAGACAAATCGATTAACTCTTCAAGTTCATCTTCTAATTTACTCCTGCCATGGGAATTCATGATTTTTTGGACTCCTTCGACGAGCCCTACTACTTACAGCAATCTGGCGAGCAGCCATACACTAAGTCTGAATTACCCTTGTTTACAGCTTAGCCTAAACTGTTGGTTTTGTGAAGAAAGAGACCACTTTACCTAATGGGCTATTCCATACACTCCGGACGGGATACAGACTTTTTTGCTTGCTGCATGAAAGTGAAGTACTGCTTTGGATTATTGATATATGCTAGCTGTTGGTTAGTGGTAAGCAAAAGATATTGTAATATCTAAAAAGGAGTTGATCAAGGGGTGAGGTGTAGTTATTCAAAATAAATGTGTTCCGAGCGGGACACTTTATGGAATGACCCTAATGCACCCCTATCTCCTTTTCCAGTGCCAGCATGCCAATAGCTAAGTTATCAGATGCTCTGAAAATTGATAGAAAGACGTGAAGTTTATTCCACCCTATGTAACTGCAGCTTAGATATTGTCTCCTCGAACTTCAGATTAAAGTATTATTTCTAGAAGATGATGCAACAAGAACCCAGCCTCTAGTCCCAAGTGATGGACACCGTTAAATTCTATGGATTCACACAATTAATAGCTCTCCATACATCAGAGTTTCTTTCCCCTATTTTCAAAGCCACAATACCTCTTTCCGGAAAGGATATTATCCTAAATTATCTGCAGCTTAGATATTATCTCCTCGAACTTCAGATTAAAGCATTATTTCTAGAAGATGATGCAACCAGAGACGCATTTACCCATGGGTCCACTGGGCCCAGGCCCAGGGGCCCCCTAAAATTCTTAGATTTAGGGGGCCCCGAGCAAAATTTCGATAAGCCAGTGAATTTCAAGTCCACTTACAAACTTACCTTGCGACCATGTCCATAAAAATTCATGCTAACAGGGTGCTGGGTACTATAACGTGACACAAAATTTTTTAGGTGTATTTAAAGGGGCCCAAATCAAGTCTGGGCCCAAGGCCCCAACCGACTTAACTGCGGCCCTGGATGCAACAAGAACTCAGCCTCTAGTGCCAAGTGATGGACACCGTTGAATTCTATGAATTCACACAATTAATAGCTCTCCATACATCAGAGTTTCTTTCCCCTATTTTCAAAGCCACAATACCTCTTCCCGGAAAGGATATTATCCTAAATAGGGCCCTGTCTTAAGTGAGTGAAATGATGTTTTTAATATAGCGTCTTCAACCACAGAATTTCGGCTGCTTCTAAAATGAGTCAAGTCTATCCATTCTATATAATGCCTTAAGACAGCTAAATGGTCAAACTTACTTTCCATTTTTCAGATTGTAGTACAAAGGCAAGAAATCACGCGTCTTTCATCAACTATTACCTGCAATCTCTTCTGCTGTTCCAAGGCTGAATGAGAATGAATTGATTGCTCCGAATAATTGTACGTGTTTAACTCAATCCAGTCGCACAATGCTGCTGGTAGACAAGAAGATCATTTCACAATAAATATTGTTTTTAAATAATTTGCTATTGGATTTAATTTATAATCAGTGTGCTGATATCGTGTTACCTCCAGTTAAGAACGTTTGAGGAATAGTGCAAGATGAAACTTCAACTCGATCGATGAAACGGGGGGAGGAATTAAGTCTTCATCATTTCTGTGAGAATTCATTTTGTCATCAAATTCACTTTAATTAGTAAAAGGTCATGAGTGTAAGCTGTGCTCTCATATTAAAAAATTGTGTATACAATACTTAGAAGTCAAGAGCACTAAATCAAGGTCTTCATATTTCAATACTTCGACTTTATTTGACTTTCCAGAATTCAAAACTTCAGTTTCAATGCTGCTATGTTAAGTTTTTTGTTAAGTAAAGCATTTTTTCCTTGCTTTCTTGTGAGCATGAAGCATATCTTTGTTTGCTACACTCGTCATCAGGAGGTTCTTCGACACGGTGAAATTAACCCTCAGCTAAACTATTAATATGTTACCCA
>OLMO02000252.1:13064469-13076041 GCA_900291935.2 Cassiopea xamachana
TAGTCAGTAATGAAGGGGCCTTCTTCAGAACGTCTTCCTTGATTATTCAGCTAGTGTGAAGGAGACCTCCATTGATTTTTAATTTTCATTCAATTCATTCACTGGGTAGACTGCATTAAATGGAACTTTAGTACTCAATCAATTAGCATGTTACATGAAGTAGTCTTTTGTGCATTTTGAAACATAGTTTCCGAGAAGAACTTTCTGTTGCATTGAATAGATTGATGTAGGTTTTAGAAAAAATTCACCTTTTCTAGTTGGTTCAAGCATTGCATATTCCTGCCAAATTTTAACAAAATTTCTAGAATTCTGGGCGATTTTCTATTTGCAGAATTCTGAGGCAAAGGTCGACGAGCACCTATCAAAATTTGTTAAATTCCCCGAGGTGGCGAAAACTCTGGATAAGGAAGATGACGTGAAAGGTAGCAAAATAGTTGGAGAGAATGGCCTAGAATCCAAAGATAGTGCATTGCATAGCAAAGGGAATGGCAAGACTGTGCCTCGTTATAAGATCCTCCATAGAGGCCACTTTGATATTCAAGATTACACCGTGGGAAGGTGAGCCTAGAGTTTTCGTTTTTTCATTCAATTTTTTTGGTTAATTACTACTTTCAGTTACAGTTTATTGTCATATAAATAGTTCATCCAGTTAGAAAAATTCTTTGATCATACTCTATGTTATGACGTTAAATGCCATCATTTTCACTCGGCATTATTAGCTTGAAATGAATAATATCTTAATCCAAATGTTAGTCCTTGTTCGTTCTACTCGATTGACTTTTAGAAGTGGCGTTAAAAGTACAAGACCAGCAGAATTATGCATTGAAATTGAGCTCCCAACTGTCGTAAGTTCTTTCTTCTGTTGGGAACTTTCATTAAAGTTAGTTCCCGTTTTTGGGGTTCTTTCATATGGATGAATACAAAGGCAATTGTGGGCAAGGCCCGAGGGCCTAGTCCCTGATGAACAACCTGATCTGACTAGTATCTTTTCCGTTAATGGACGAACTCCCTGATTACAATACGTTGCTACTTTTATTAACCAATGACACTAACACAGCAGGCTTGACAACTGACTGAAAGTACACACAATACAAACTCAAACATCACTGAGACGACACACCTATCTGACACTGAGAGTTACAATCACAATTCCACGCACATTCTCACACTATTCTCGTTACAGTTAGTTCCCTCCACAGCATTAGATCTTTCCATGTTTGTTCAATCATTCGAACAAACGATCAGAGTTTCTTGCTACTCAATCATTCAATCATTCAAGCGATTATGAATGAATCAACAATTGATCAATAGATTCGATGATTATTATATGACAGTATGTGCTATTGATTGACTAATTTCTTGATTATTGATTGACTGATTGGCTAAGGACCTGAATAACTTTTTTTAAGCGACGTAGTTGCTTTTGCTTATTGGTTTATTTGAATTTTAGACATCAACGAACGCTGTTGATCTCGATATTGTTGAAAAGAAGCTCATTCTTAACAGTGAAAAGCCAAGTTACCACTTGGAGGTATCATTAACTGTTTATACGTATTCTTCAAATGTAGTCTTACCGTTTCAGACACCTGCTGGGGGGACTAGGGCGAGATCAATGGAGTAGACAGTCGGGTTCGGATTTTTGACGGAATACTCAAACTGTACATCGTTCCAGGATTTCCTTGTGCTTCTGAGTCCTCATGGGGTCGCCGTTAAACGCCAATTGCTATTAGTTAATACCTCCTTAGATGCTTTGTTGTCAAATTTGCTATTTCATGGCATTTATCGGTAGGCCATTTAAAATAGCGTTGTGATCCGTGAGGCTTTGGATCTTGCCCATAGAGCAACAGTTATGTATGACGTCATTGGGGTACAGGATGGAACGCTTCCACGATACAGTCTCGAGTTAACCTTGGCAGGCTGACGTGGAGGAAAAGAAAATAAACTCATAGTTCTTAACTATAAAACTAAGGGCATTTTTGCTTACTTGTCTATTTATAAAAAGTAGCTACTAATGCATGCATCACCCTTTAGAGATGACTCACCCATTACGTAAAGCCTCTTGGAGGGAGGGAGAGTACCTTGATTTGTTGCTCTATTGCTTAATATATATGGAGAGCTATAGTACAGAGCGTTACGTCATGAAGAGGGGGTCTCAAAAACGGTAAATTTAGCGTTACGTAAGGGATGAATGTTGAGCGAGGTAGCATAGTGGTTCGAGCGCATGCCTCCCATGCAGAAGGTCTACGGTTCGAGCCCGACTCGATGCCCTGACTGAATGCTCGCTCACTGTTCACCCAACAGCAATTGGGTACCCAGTGGGAACACTGGGGAGATAAAGGCGACGAGGAAAGCAACTGGCTACCCTACCTCACATGCCGATGGCCCAGCATAAGTGTCCTCTCTAAAGGTCAATTCACACTGGACATGACGCGACGCGTCGCATTATGACGCTGACCAAATATGGTTCGTAGGAATTTCTGCTATGCGTACGCATGGCGTTTTTTCATGGATGCGTCATGATGCGTCAGAGATGAAAAAATCCATCTTTGACGCGACGCGCTGCTTCCGGACAATAGACAAGGTTTCCGAAGTAGGGCAGATATAATGACAGCTAAATTCGCCAACAAAGAACAACTTATCGAATCAGTGAAAAAACTGCCTTGCCTTTATGACACTAGTAGGAAAGAAAAGAAATGAAATGCTCCCTTTACTAACAACAAATGGCCTAACCAACCTTACCCATTCATCAAACGTGGAAGGCAGTATTCGGAGATAATTGAAACACATCGTGTAATCGTGCAATTCATTTCTTAGCTTAAATTGTAATGATGACTTCCCTGTTTTCGTTGTTTCCAAACTTCTAGAACCTAAAATCGTCGCTTTTCTTTGCTTTTGCAATACAATTAAAGCTATTACCTGATTTTGCAAAGTGAGAGCGAGAAGCATGTCTTGCTGTTGTGACGCCATTTTAACTAAAATAACAGATGACGCTTTGCCAGTGTGAATTAAAAAAAAGTATATGACGCGACGCGCCGCAACGCGATGTACCTCGACGCATCGCGACGCGTGCAGTGTGAATTGAAGGTAACAGGCACTCCCCTACGTACGAAAGTATACGGGACCAACTCAAGGGATGAATGATACCTTATTGCATGATCAACGCTGACTCTCACCACCCCTATCACTTTATAACTTGTCCAGAGGGAGAGAAAGATATCGGATCAAGAAACTACGTCAGCTTCTTTATTTCTCCATTCCTTTGATCATTGTGTTTTGCCAATCTTCCTAACGTTCGTTCTTGTTGAATTTCTTTGTAGATCATTTACGACATTGAATATTGTGGGAAATTTATGTTTTGCTTTGTTGATTATTTAGTAAATTCTTAGTGAAATTCATAGTAATTCACAAAATCATTTCGTAAACGTGCGACACCATCTGTTTCACTTTTCCTTATAATTATCAATGTTTGTTGACAGCGATAAGAAATAATTTATCCTAGAAATAAAGATTTTATCTTCGATGAACATTGTCCCTTTCTTTATCTTATCTTTTCTATCTTCTTTCCTTACTTATTCATTTACCAAATGTTTTTGTAAAATAGATTTTTTCAAATCCTTGATTATCTGCATAAAATCCATCCCCATATATTCAGCAAATTAGTTATTTGATTAAACGAGAAAGGCACTTTTTGATAATCAATCACTTTGCTGATCTACTGGTTGGATTTCATTGAGTAAAAAGTCGTGGTATGGATTCCTTGCCTAATCATGCCATGAAAACTGTTGCTTAGGAACCGGTCGCATGCCTTACAAACTAGGTGGCGGAAGACATCTAAGTGGGGGAGATGTATTCATATCCTGTTAGTTTCTAAAAAATCTATTTATTCTCCAATTTATACCTAAGTGTTCTATTTATATGTAGGAGCTCTTTATACTAGCTTTTCTGAAGCTCTGTTGGAAGTACGGGATTAAATTGTTTTCTGAAGTGTTGGAAGGCAACCAAAATTTCTACGCATGTCTGAAAGAGGGGACGAAAATTCCATAGAATATCTTCCATTCCGTCCCCGCAAATAGTTATTAGTCCGTCCCTTACTACGCTTTGAAAATAGTACATAGGGAATTAAATATATTTCCAACTAAAGTTGAGATTGAGATGGGAAGTTATACCATGCGTTTTTCCTCTACTGTATACAGAGGGATGATTTGTTGCTCTTTGTGTAAGAAGGTTGATTTAGCAGTTGATTACCTTTGGCTATTAGTTTCGTCATCATCGCATTCCAAGACCAATTTTTTTCCATGACTACTCTAAAACTCATAATAAATGGGGGGGGGGGGTAAACGGTAAATATAATAACTATATATATATAAATATAAAAGTAAAGGTAGTCCCGTATACTTTCGTACGTAGGGGAGTGCCTGTTAGGGAGGACATTTATCCTGAGCCATCAGCATATGAGGTAGGGTGGCCAATTCCTTTCCTCACCGCCTTTATCTCCCCAGTGTTCCCACAGGGTACCCATTTGCTGCTGGGTGAAGAGTGAGCGAGTATTTAGTCGGAGTCGGGGCATCGAGTCGGGCTCGAACCTTAGACCTTCCGCATGGGAGGCATGCGCTCGAACCACTATGCTACCTCGCTCTAAAATGGGGGGGGGGTACATTTACTAATTTTGGCAAATGTGAAGAGTCCTACTTCTTATTTTGACCCCCCGTTTATTAATTTTAGCAATTTTGAGTTCCGAAGATTTGAATGCAGGGATTGCATTAAAACGCAGTAACTTCTCCTGTCTTATCTTTTGCTGGTTTTAGATAATGTTAGCACTTCATAAGAGCAGACATGTCTAGACGNGCTACTTCCTATATGCTCGCATGTTTACCCTTCCTCCCGCTTGTTATGAACACCCCGATAAGTAATTTTACAAATTTTTCAGACTCCCCTCTTATTGTGATCCCCCCGTTTATTATGGGTTTTAGAGTACGTACGTAGATAACTAGTCACATGATCCATTGAGTTAGTACGAGCCTTATGCATTGTAAAATCGCTTGAACACATTTTGTTTTTTGATAGCTAAATTTGCCATATCCAGTCGATGAAGACAGTGGGACAGCGATGTTTGATAAAAGCAGAAGAACATTGATCGTTACGCTNTGCCTGTCGTAAAGTATGCGCTAGATCTTGACCCGGTGAGTAGTTTGGTTTTTGTTAAGAATTATAATGAACGCCCTTTTCACTGTACGTCACCTCTGCAAAGATAGATGTCAGGGCTTCTAACTTTATCGATTCTGTTTCCAGCTTTATTGATATGCAGTGCAAATGGTTAGTGGAGCTGCACATCCCCCGCCTGTTTGCGAAACGAACTGATCTAACATGTCACTATATAGATCAAACATGTCACTACATCAAACTACATAGCATAAATTATCATAAATAAATTATCATAAATAAATTATCATAAATAAATTATCATAAATAAATTATCATAAATAAATTATCATATCATAATATACTTTCTTACAGCATAAGGTATTACGACATAGATTGGTATTAGATTGTGAATTATAGCCTAAAATTTAGCGCATATTTTTAAGAAACTGGACTAGTTAGATTATTTTCAAGATCACTTCATTCGTTACATAGAGTATTGGGGGTATTTAGACAATACCTCTTCTCTTGAAGAGATGAGAAATTTATTTCAATAGCATCCTGTGGGATCTTTTCACCCACTACATGCAGAAATCTACAGTTGCTAACTTCAGAAATTTATAAAACCAAACACGAGCTTAATTCCAAATTCATGGATGAAATCTTCGTTGAGAGGAGCATCTCACATAACCTTAGAGGTAGCAATCACGTGTAAATACCAATTCCACTCACAAATGCGTGTGGTTTGAAGGCAATTATGTACTTTGCACACAAACTATGGCAATCTTTGCCGTTCGAAATAAGAGTCCCATTGTTTAACAGAGTTTAAGAAGAAGATAAAAAAACATTAACACTATATGTAAATATTTTAAGTTTTTATAGGATAATGTAAATAGTGTTTTTCAGTTTCAACTTTTTGTTAGATGGTTTGACTTAATTAGTTCTTTTTGCTATATTTATCATGCCAACCTTAAATAAAATAGTTAGTATTATTATTATTATTATTAGATTAAATTATTATCATTATAAAATTAAAGTTTTCGTTATAGATGGTCATTCTGTATTTTATAATATAGTTTTTTTTAATTATATTTATTTTAGCATGTCCTTGGTCTTTCAAACTCTTTAAAGCCGTTCAACCATCGTTCTGCTGAAAAACTAGAATATTCTAGAAATAAAAATAAATTGTTGGTATCTTTATCTGCATTGTGTTGTGAAGGGCCGCAGCGGAGGACAAAAGGGGCACTGGGTTCTTGTTTCGGGCACTTCCGTTGCGCCTTCTCAGCATGCTCTCCCTATGCTCCCATTATCTACGCCTATTTGGTATGCATGCGTTGCTTATGCTAGCAGGATGAGAATTGTATTGGAATTGAGAATTGAGTTGTAGAACTTGATATAATCGATCTAGAGTATTGTAAATAGCTTCCATTTGATTGATTAATTAGAATAAAATCTCAAATCTACTCCTTTTCTTATCCCATGCTCGCCCAATTTACAACACATTGGTTTAGAACTAATTTATTGGAATGCTGGGTGTTTTCAGTCCGTAATTAACTCCGCAGACCTTAGATAAAAATGTTGTAGCCCATATGTCGTCAGAGTATCATAATTTCAATCCTGTGGCCGAACATGTGCTTGGTTTTCAACATATCGATTCGAACATAAGGATTCAAACATATTTATTTGAACATATCCGAGTCTATATCGAGCCCAGTCTCATTCGAGCAATCAGCCTCATTTCAGTATTTTCCAGTTCACTCGATCACTGTCAAACAAATACTAATATTAGTAATTTTTTCAAACTTTAAAATGATTCAACATATCTGTTGAACAACATACAATTGTCTTGTTGGAATAGGCATCGTGCAGCTGGTTCTAGATGTTATTAGTTAGAAATAAAGGAAGATGAAATATATGACAAATAAAGTAAAAAACTATTCATTTATCTAATGAATTAGGACTGTTTAGAGAGGATTGCCTCAGTGTTAAGAGAGTGCTTCTCATGAGGACATTCTAAAGCTGAAATGCATACTGCTTAAAAGATTTTAGATGAAATTATATCTGTTGTAAGATAAAAGCTAGATGCATCCTATCACTTGTAATCACATCAGGCAATATCTTTCGGTTAACCTTTCGGTCGCTATCCGACGTTTCATGCTCTGACGAGTGTCGGACGAAAAAAAGCTTTTCAGTATGTCTAAAAATGTTACCGCGCTTTTTCGTGCTCTGATTAAGATAAAAGTGCTCTTTCTTTTCATCCATTCCTTTTACTCAATTTATCTATGTAGTCGTTTATTTGTTCTATCATTCATACGTTTCTTTCATTGCTTATGCCTTCAGTCCTTTATTATTTTCATTGGTTTTCTTAGTTAATATTAGCGTTTCCTTTGCTCATCAATCTGACATTAGATCGTTTCCCTTTGGGACACCTATCTTCTTATTGTTTTCAATGCAAATTACAAGATCATTGATATCCTTCTAGGAATCTGACAAGGAAGTAATCAGAAACGAACACGAAGGTTTGCACTCAGTAGAAGAGTCCAGTGGCCAGTCTCCTCGCAGTGAGAACGAGATTATGGAGGATAAAATGGCATCCGAGTCTGATCTTCCATCTGCAGTATCAAATCGAAGCGAATGTTCTACAGATTCTATCTCCACTGACTGCAATGCGTCTCATGTCAACGACAGTAAGGATAATGATCTACGTATCTCAGATTCTGCTACCGAACTGAGCAACAATAATCAAACACTGAATGGTATACATAAGGAGACAAACTCAATCTCTCTTCCCTTGAATGAAAAGTGGGTTGAAGATGAATCTCAATGCTTGTCTGGTGACTATAATGGAGTATCTGAAGAGAGAAAAAAGCCCTTAGAAGATGATCAGATGGACGGAGAAGCAGAAAAGAACTGTCCAGCCATTGAAGTCAGGAATCACCCCGTATGCAGGGAAACTGAGAGTGAGAATCAGCCTCTTAGTTCTTTTGCATGTAATGAGCAATTACCTCAAGATTTTGAAAAGTGTGAAATCAGCGAATTTGCTTCAATTAATCGTGTTAATGGCTGTTTGAGTAAAAATGCAAGTGAGAATGTTGATAATAAGGATGCTTTCAGCAAGGAAACAGCAGGTAGTAGATCTAGTACTGTTGAGAGTGTGACTCGATCAAATCACATGGCTTCATTCCAAGCCATGCGTGATCAGGAAACTGAACAGACAGCAAGCCCGTTAGGCGACTCAAATGAAATATGCTCGCAGAACAATGCCCAAGGTAGTTATGGCAAAGGTGGCTCTGAAGACTGTTCAGAAGTCGATTCAAAGAGCATTGTTGATGAGATGCAAGAGCGAGGGAGATGTTTTCTAGAGACACAGACTACTCTCATATCTCAGACGGAGATTGCGACAGCAGATGATTGCGGGGTAACAAAAGATATATCTGATGAATGTTTAATGACTGCGAAATTGACATTTAATGATGCACAAGTCAATGAAAAGGACGAACGGTCCTCAAAGGAAGATTGTATAAAGTTCATGAATAAACCAGAGAATAACAATTCTTTTGATGATATGGCAGAAAATGAACTTGAGATGAATTTCTGTCTTGATGGTCTTGCAGGTGAGTCTAGTCTTACCGGTTTTCACTGGTTTCCATAACCGGATTATCAGCTCCTTTGACAAGAGTTTCATGTTTCTCTAACCCCTTTTGATTGTTGTCAGAATCAAATCATTTTGGTAAGAGATTTTGGTTTTTGGTCGGTCACTGTTGTTAGATGTTAAATGTACACTCCATTCTCACTACTTCGTAATCAAGTACGTATTACGTATTTAGTATTGTTTTCCAACACTCAACATCGGTGGCTGTGTAAATGAAAAATAATAGTGAATTACTTTCTCTTTCCAGAATAGCTTTCTTTGTTTCAAGAAAAGAAAGTGCTTAAAAACAGAGCATAATTTACTGCTGTTTTTCTTTTGCACAGCCACCTATATCGAGTAGTGGAAAACATTTTTGAATATGAAAACATTGGAAAGAAGTGTACATTTAATTTTTAGAAATACGAGCAGAAATGAATTTTGGTGATACACGATTAGCAGAATTTTGGTGTTTTCCAACACTCGACATCGGTCATTCTAAAATTCATTTCTGCGCTTGTTTCTAGATCTTGTACAAGGCACAGCCCTTCTATTGAATGTGCAGTTATCAACGATGAAATTGATAAGATTAACACGCAAATTTAATTTTTCATAGAATTTTGTTTCCCAGTACCTTTACCAGAAGCAATTCCTGATAACAGTTCAGAGAAATGATCTAGGCTAGTGAAAAGATCTGTATGAATTTGTGCTGTTCCTAGCGTGTACAGAAACGAGAGTTTCGTTTATCTTTGAACTTTTGGTTTTACATGTGGAATCAATATGGCTTTTTATGGTTTAGGAAAGAATATGGAACTTTTCTTTAATAAATTTATTGCAACTGAAATCACAAATTTAGAGCCTGTTAGTTATTCAGATTGCTGTAGATCTAAGGCGTAAAGCGTCTCTCTCCGTTTGATGACGCAGTCAAACACACGAGCACGAATTAGTATTAAGGAAAGACTTTACAGATATCTGTCGATTGTCGACAGATGTTTAAGGTATGGCAAAAGATCCTGAAATATCTTCAAGCTTCAATTTGATCCGATAAAAGCAGAAAGAATATTTGACTTCATCCTTTTGTCTTTGTTGGTCAATTGACAGGCTACAGCAGCAACTACAGTACAGAGTTATTGGAGAGCATTTTGAAATATACTGTGTATATGCGGCTGGATAGGTATGGATAAAAGTCAGGTGTTGGTCACGTGGATATATTGATTTCCTTTGATTGGCTCAATGGATTATGACGCTACGATTATTGTGCGGGAAAATTTTTGAAGGGTTAGCAACCAGATTGATATACACATTCCTCAGGCATCATTTACTGCTTTGATGTGTACTATATGTATGAAGTCAACAAAGCATAGGCAAATCTTGAACTGCAAGACTACACAGGAGGTAGATGTGCTTAAAATACAGCTCATTTTCAAGTAGTAATGTGCGGAAGGACGATGCCTCAGTTTCAAAGCAGGTTTTACGATAGTGTATAGCCTTCAAATGTTCCTAAAGAAAGTGAGAGCTTGCAATTTCGCGAAGCTTCATATCTACATTCCTTCTTTGATCACAGTCCTTTGTATGCAGTGATACAGTAGGGAACTTGAAGTTGCCGTGTTTTTATGGTGAGCTGCAATGTCAAGACCATTGAAGACTGCCATGAACAAATTGTTTTCTTTTTTATTTTTTTAGATCTATCAGGAATGAACCAATTACCCCCACACGATTATGATCAAGACGAACAGAAAGTAACATTGAATATTAATTTGGCAGATGTTAAAGTAGAAGATATATCACTTGGCTTTAGCTCAAGAAAGGTCAGTTGATGTAAACATTCGCAAACAATTTTGAGTACTTTTGTATTGGAAGATTACAAGGAACACAAAATGTTTGTGTTCTTGTATTTTTGATATTTTCATCAGGATGTTCGACCCACTTCAAGTACACATATTGTATACCTGTTCATTTGATTCTAGAATGTCGATTGCAGATAGATTGTATCAGCTTTTTCACCCCCATATAGGGAGTCCCTTAAAAACAGATGTTTCTCAACCCTTAACTCAAAGTACCTTTCGACCTCAGTATGAAGAAATCCACCTGGATAGGATTCGAAAATGCTCCCTTGGTGATAGCAAGAATTCGATTTATAATCAACACAAGAACTCACAGCAGAGCTTACTTTTGAAACTAATTGTTTTTATCATTTCCCAGCAGTTCCTATATGCGATCTATAGCAACAATTCCTGTTTGGATTGTAGTCCTTGCCGTAACTGTTCAGTGGTTGAGGAAACTCTTATGCTAACCGAAATATGTGGTATAGCTTATGGTCATATAAGATTTGAGGTTTTGCAGCTTTCGAGAAAGTTGTGATGCTTTACGAAGTTTGTTAACTGTGTTTTATATCACCATCTTGTTTTGCTGATTTCGTTGTTATGTAGATTAGAATTCCTGGTGGATACATCTGGTGGCAGCTGAAAGTGAATGACGTCGTTTAGTTTCTCCGTTTTTTTAAATTTGTTTGCATAGACTGTTCGTATTTTTGATGCTTTCAGCTATGCGTTTCACCAGTTTTCTTGATCATAAAGGTCCCGAATCATTTGATAAGCTTGTAGAGCTTAATGTATGTATCTATCCGCCTTGTATGTATGTTTGCATATATCTGCGTACACTTGTTCTTTGTAGCATCTTGTACTTGTATAGAAGTATTTTGTATGGATACATAAAATATATATATATATATATATATATACACACATAGATATATAAATATATATATATATATATATATATATATATATATATATATATATATAT
>OLMO02000252.1:13088027-13109300 GCA_900291935.2 Cassiopea xamachana
TAAAAATTAGGTGCAAGTGTTATCAGGGGCGGCTATCAGAGACTGGGGGATTCTGGGTGCCACACCCTAAACGTACAACACGATTTAGTTGCCACACCCACTTGAAAATCTTGCTAGAGGTACCTCACTCCAACCCTAACATTTTCTCATCGAATTTGGATGAATTAGAAGATTGATCTAGGTGAGAAGCGAGGATACAAGACCCTCTAGCGCCCCCACCCCTTCCCCCTCTGGCTCTGCCACTGAACGTCATAAGTTGCTTTTGTGGCAGGAATTGAAATGTAGAGGTTTCAGCTGAAATACACGATAGTTTGTCTCTTGTATGTGTGTGTTTTTCAAGGATTACTCAGTTTTTGATACGATTTTCATGTGGAGAGTGTGGAGAATCTGGGGGTAAATTACTGATCTAAAACTTTGATTGCTGCATCTCAAAAGTTAAGCTTATCGCATTATTACTTTGAGTATAAATAAATAAAAATGGGTGTTGACTTTTTATGTGCTGTGAAACTGCCAGGGGTTTTTTACATTCACAACAACTGTCGTTTGCAAGGTCCTCAATTTATCATTTGCAAACTTGCATGCGTTTCTACTTGTCGGATAGCCGTGAAGGCAAGAACCTTGTGGAACTTGGCATGGTGTCACTGTAAAATCATGAGCTTTCGGTCATCAGAAGGAAGGTCATTTTCAAAAAAGAACAGCAGCAGACATTAGTGAAATTAAAAATTCATGTTTCCCTGGTAGCATGTGCTAACATAGCCACCATAGGAATACACAATCAAGCTTAAATTCTATATTGTTTTGTAATTGCATTTACTCTCACAAGCAATTTATTAATTGTGCGTGAATTTTAAACGATTTCTGCGCGAATTAAAAGCGTATTTTACGTGAATAGGGATGGAAGCTAGAGTACATTGCACATCCATGCTCCGCATTTCGTTGTAAATCTGTTGGCATTGTTAAAATACCGACATTTCTTCCCAACAGTAAACTAATAGGGTAAATTTGAGGCTTGGAAGCTACCCCAAATTAATCTTCGATCGTCTTGGTTGACTTCTCTTGGTACTCCAATACGGGGTCATTCATTTAATACGTGCGCACGACGGGGGTCGAGTAAAAGCCTACGCCATGCGTACAATGGGGGAGTGGGAGTTGACACATCTCAGTACGTACGCAAAAAGTCCCTTTTATCATAGTTTGTTGTCTATGGCGATGACTTTCATTGCTATTCCAAAAAGCACTTGCTGTAATTATTTTCCTGTCTCTCAAATCTTTCAACAGTCTTTTTCTCTATGAACTTATTGATTGGATATTTAAAGGCTTGCCCATTAGACATGGTGGGTTAGATGGGAAAGAGTACTACGCAGTTGGGGGGTCGTAGCAAGCGTATGCTTGCGTACAATGGGGAGAAGGGGGTTAGATTTTTGCTACTTTGGTGCGTACGTACTAATTGAATGACCCGTACCGGGTATCTTTCTCGACCTTACCAATGAATAACAGTTGTAGAATTCGAACCTGTTCCTTTTGGCTCTGAAGTCGAATGTGCTGCTGCTAGGCGACAGTTTTTCGAATACCTTTGCAATAACATTGTAATCATCTCCATTATTTGTGGCTAATTTCAGTCGCTAGGCCTACTCCTTGTATGCGATGGAGGATAAGTTATTCTCTTACAAAATCAAACCGATTCGGACAATGTATATGGCTTCTCTTATAAACTTCTTTCTTCCTCATTAGCAATCAGACTCGACAGATTTGCCTTAATTATAGTCTTGTCATCCACGCTTCTACGCCAGTCAGTTTTTTCGTTGCCTCGCTTTGGCACACCACCAAAATAAACCTCTGAATCATCCTTAGACTGTGGACGTGCAATCACTTGGAAAATATCTAAATGCTCTGGTGTTTCCTCTCTCTGCCTCTTTCCCTCATTGCTCAATTCCACTTGCCATGATGCCTTTACGTGCAAATTATTTTGTGTAATATTTGACCCGTTTTCACGTTCATCTTCAACCGATTCAACGGCTCTCAATTGATTGAAATGCAAGTTTGCAAGTTCAGTTTTGTTTCCTAAAAGTTCGGCTTTATCATCAAACTGGTTGAAAACTTTTTTCTTGCTAACTCTAGCTACCCATCGATGTTTTGGTGCCTCTTCTTTTACAGTACCACCGTCTGCCAAATCATCCTTTTGACGGTTCCGCCGATTTGCTTTCATTTCGGGTATTCCATTCGCATTCTCATCGTCCAATACATGTCGTGTCTTTCGGCTATTGGTCGTTGAAGATGACGCGTCCATAGTGCCATACTTTGCATGTTCTTGGCGGCAATCAGCAGGATCAAAAATCTTGTCTTCTTCCCCATTTGCTTTCCTTTCACCCTTAGAAGGTGAATGGGGTCGTATTAGCTCTAGCGGAATGCCCAGGTCGTTTTTGCTTTCAGACGTCGTTAATTCTGTTGTACTTTCCTCTTTTTCCTTCTGATTAATAATGACAATGTCTCTATTTTCAACGACTGATAACGAAGAATCACTGATAATCGGATAGCCACAATTCGCAGATCTACGAGCCCATAGAGGGCAACAAAGCCAGGACGCTGTTACGTCTTCTTTTGGGTGAAAGAATCTGTAGTAGAGCAACATAAAAGCCAGACCAACTACAAATCCACCGAAAACAAGTCCGAATGCAGCATACATTAAAATGCCATCTAGAGTCTTGTACGGGAACCAAACTGCCATTAAAATGCCCGTTTCTGTAAATACAACGCCATAGTACAATGAAATCTCGGTGTTTGTAGTTGATGGGCGCACCTTGAAGAAGCAGAACACATAAATGACTGATACGATAAGCGTAAAAACCTTGTCCAAAAACAGCTCTTCGTGAGACTCGTCATTACGGTCGTTGCTACGGTCGGTCGAACGACTGATCATATCCATGCAGCTCAACCATCCGAACATCATCGCTAAATGACCCCCGACAACAATGAAAATGTAGTATTTAAAAGCTGATGCGAATAGAACGAGAGCAACGACACGCGAGGCGACCATTAATAAACGATAGAGAACCTGAAAAAAATATCCGAAAATTGAAAGAGCTTTGTTGTCCAGACAAAGACGAAGCATTTGCGAATATGAAACGATCGCCCAAGACAAGGAGATAATGGAAACGACGGCCGAAGTTGCAGTTAGCCAATCGCGTTTGGCAATAAACTCATTTTGAACCGTAAGTATGTACAGCTGTAGAATCATTTGGGGCGCAGCCTCCAAAAATCCTTCAAACAGCCGTAGCAAACAAATGTCACGCCATCCAGCGAGATATCTAATGTAGTAACTATCCTGTTTCTTTTTGCTATTACGCGTACATATTCCATACCAAAACGTCTGCAAATACCTACACAAAGCAACAGATAATATTTAAAAGGTATTTCTCATCTGCAGAAAGGCAAAGAACTTGTCCAAAAACATGATTTTTAAATACAATTTTTCATGTTTTTAGCCTACACCCAAATCATAAAACTGTAAAACGAGATATTGGTTAAAGTTTTCATTAAATTATTCCAAAATGTCTAATGAAGCTGAGAATATAACTTAAAGTTCTAAATTATGAAAATGTTTACGTGAATTCAACAGGACTCTGAAATGAAAGATGAACCTGAATATAATTTGGCAACTATTTATTTAGCTCTGCAGCATTTGCTTGACTCTGAAAATGATTTTCAGGGCAGTAACACCCCAATATAAGAAGTGTGGTTAATGTGAAAGATTTTCAATTCAAATCCTCTTGCATACATAAGCAGTTATCCATTTCATTGGTAAATATAGATTATAAACCCATTATAGATAATCAGGTCTCATAGGCCAAGACAAGCTGGGGCATATTTACATCCCAGTATTTCAATAAGTGCTTGGGGGATTGGCAGATTGTTTGTAAAGCAGTGATAATGATTAGCAAATGACAATTGTCATTTCGATCAAGAAATCCACATCAATAATTATCAATTCATTAGCCAGATACTAGTCAATCACTAGATTAGCTACTACCATCCTTGCCAAAATTAGTTGGAACAACAGCAAGAGACTAGTTTTGAGCCTAACCCTAACCCTAACCCTTCTAGTGACTGTGGCTAATCATTAATTTCTCACTCCTTTCCCCCATCCACCAAAACACTGGCCTCAATTGCATGTAACACTGCACACTTGATTTTCATACTTCAGATACCTTTTCCTTTACTTTCTAATTCTATATGTAATACAAGACAATCAAATTCTCAGGGAAACGACAATCTTCATTTGGGTTAGGGGCCAGTAACATATTACATCATGCAAGGGGGGTGGGGGGTCTTTTGATTTTTGTGACAAAGTGTGACAAGGGGTGGGTGGGTTATTTTTGGAGTGTGATATCACATTTTTAAGCAGCTTGATATTTAGCACATTTGGCCTCAAAATAGCAAGTTTGGCTCCATTTTTTGAAAACAAACTTTGCTCCACATCAGAAAATAATCTGGCAATCCTATTTTGATGCCATTTTCACCATTTTCAAAAAAAAGATGTAATAAATACAGTATTACAAAAGCAGGAAAATGTCCTATGGAAATTCATAATGTGACATCACATATTGGGGGTGGATGACAAAGTGTGACAGGGGTGGATGGGTGTCCAAAAATTCCAAAATTAGTGTGACATAATATGGGAATGGTCCCTTATTTATTGTAAATTAGGATAGACTTACTTAAACTTCAAGTGAGAAAAATTGTGAAAATCTGTAGAATGTTCCAAATAAATAGTCTGTTGGTACTAGAGAACTTTAAACAGGACAAAACAGTGGCAACATACTTGAAAGCTTTTTTCGTCTGACACTCATCAGAGTATGAAAATGTCAGATAGTGACCTAAAGGTTAACCGAAATATATATCCAGATGCGATTACATGTGATAGGATGCGTCTAATTTGTCACACTTGGGGCCAATTAGACACATCCTATCACATGTAACCGCATCTGGATCTATATTTCGGTTAACCTTTAGGTCACTATCCGACGTTTTCATACTCTGATGAGTGTCAGATGAAAAAAGCTTTTAAGTATGTTGCCGCTTTTTTGTGCTGTAGAATGTTCCAACTATCTTGGTAGGGATTGGAGGTATTGAATAAGAATACCTGTGTATGGTTCCAAGTTGGAGAACATGCACCAAATAGTTCCACCAAGTTTCATTCTCTGAGTCCTCTTCAAACCATTTACATGAAAATATTTGCATGACTAATGATGGTAGCACTATGAAAATGCATGTAAGAGAAAACCATAAAATGTCATCATTTTCAAAATGCTGCTTTGCCACCAATGCATCTGTTACAATATCTGCAACAAATGTAACAATAGCCCCAAGTGCAAAAACACTGTCCAAAATAGATGCTTTGTCTGGCTTTACTTGTGCAACTCTACGATTGACTTCTGCATCCACAGAGTCTCGAAATGATGGCCTTTTTAAAGAATACTCTTTAAATTTCTTTTTGAGCATCTGCCGTGTCATCAAAAGATCCTCATAGATCATGGTATCACAATCCACTGACTGAGGTATCTGTGTTGCTGTCATGCTGAATATTGATCAAGTTTTGATGTAATTACATCAGAATCAGATCCAAAGGAGGTTGATGATGAATATGTCCTAGTCTTTGAGTTGATCTATTGAATGATCTTGATACAGCCCCATCTGCTAAGAAAGACATGATTAGAGCCTACAAGATTTAGTTAAAATAGGCTTTAGCTACTGCAATATGTACTATTTAATGGCATAAGGGCATACCACAAAAATATTTGGTTTTCACATTTCACAACAAGAAGCTCCATATATTTACTCTTAATTTTGACCAATATATGTTTAAAGTTAATAGCGATTGTGAGCAGATTCATTGGAAAACTAGTTACATTCAATACTAGAATTTAATTTTAAGATTTACAAAAAAGTCTCTGCTGTGATCTTGATCATCATCCAAAAAAATAGACTGAATTTTGTCCCCTGTGGCAGTTTTCTCTAAAATCTGATCATGTCCCAATTATTTCTATTTACAGACAAGAACTATCTGAGGCACACATGACATCTAAGGGGTTTAGAAAACCTAAGGTATAGAAATTTATTCGAACAGTTGGTGAACCTCTACCTAAGGATTAGGAAGTGCATCAACTGTTGGCACTCATTTACAATATCTTGAGTTGCACTACAAAATTTGCAACACTCAAATCAGTGACGTGGAAGATATCACCTTATCAATTTTGCTTAAAACCCCTACCTCCAAATAAGGGTGCCGCATGGGAATTGAAAAGGGAACTCTTGCTCATTATGTCAAAATGTTGAAGGAAGAGCTCACTTGTATTTCCACCTAGAATTTAGTACCAAAGCGGAAACTTTGTTTTTATCAAAGCACTATATCGATGTGAGTCTTGTTTTTCGATGAAGATTGAATACTGACGAATTTACAATAAACAAAACAAGGCACTTGCAAGGTTTGCAAGAAATAGTAAAAAAAAATGAGGCGTACAGTAGGGGAAGTTATCAAGTGAACCTTGGCCACTCCTAAAAAAGTAAACCATTGTGTTGCAGCGCTGGATAGGCCTACTTAGCGGCTTGGCATGCTTACTGCGGTTTAACTCTAACACGGTCTGACAATAAAATACAACCTTGTAATGAATAAAACTACGTATAACTAAGACCAGAGGTATCCATAAAAAGTGCTGTACTATCATGTAATGCGAAAATTCCATCACATACCTGATTTCTCAAAAGAGCTCCACCACATCTGGACACCGGGTTGCTGCAAGCCTCAAAACATGCTGCTATCTGCAAGGTCAGGAGCTTAGGTTCGGCTGTCGAATAGTGTCATATTGCAAAGCATGAACTGAGTAATCCTAAGAAGGTATAATGGTGGATTGAGTACGGAAAATTTGCTTTGTTTTCACTTTTGCCTCCTCACAACAACTGTCACAGTTATCATGTGTACATCGGTGTACTAAGGCTCCTCCGCTTCTCGTTTTCCGCAAGGACTGCGGAGAACTAGATAGGGTTCCTGGTGTGCCAGCTGTTCTCTATTAGGTTTTCATTTTTCACCGTTTTACACGGTGGAAACAACAGTACAAAGGAACTCTTTGCATTTGGCATTGGCAATTTTTATTGGAGAAGACTTGCAAAAGTTGCTATTGCCAATTGCAAAAAACGTGAAGCCTCATTATGAATTAAGGAGGGACCAGTGGCGTAGCGTCAAGGTATTCACTGAATACCCTACAATTTTCAGAATAAATAAATATCTGCACTGTTTATGGTCATTTAAATGGCAAGTGCAGTTGCCTTTCAACCTTTTAGCCCTTCTAAACTTCAATATAATGAACGCTGAAGCTGCGAGGCCTTAAGAGAGAAAGGAGAACTTCATGTTAAACTTAAGTTTGTCATGAATACGCAGTGACTACCCTGGACGGTATTCAGCCAATAAAAATGTTCCATTTTAATCAATAAGGCTCCGTCCGCATATATGACAAACGTAAATAGTGGGAAAGTCCTGCGCATCTGCTGACTTTGATGCCATTAGATTAAGAGGAAAGGCGTAGATGGATAACCCGCGCACGGTAACTTCACCAGACCTCCCAGATTTCTTCAGACAGCCCAGATTTCGCTAATCCACAAAGGGTACTGTCGTAGTGCCTTGAAGCTCTTGGTTTGCCTGATAATGATTTAAACCAGCACGAAACAGGGGAGATTGCCTTATCATCTGTAATCAACCTACACCAAACGATGCACTTGAATGAAATTGAAATGAGTAACTGCCGGGCCCCTATGTCAATACCGAAAGCGAGATGACAAACTATTGCGCACGAAATAGTTTGTGCGTTTAACGTTTGACAGACTATGTGCATTTAACCATCCCGAATTGTCATTGTCGTAGAATGCGAGTTCGGCCTAAGTTCCTCATTAGTCGGCAAAAACAGTGGCAGTGGAAGCAGAAAATCCTTCAGCTTCCAGCCTCGGTTAGTGATTGAGCAATAGTCAAAAGTCGCTCACAGCCTTAATCCCACTTCCAAGTTGATAAAAGCGATTATGTCTGCTGTCGAAAATGATTTAAAAGTATTTATGGAAGAATTAAGAGAGAGTTCTGTGGTTATGTATTTTTCAGTAAACAATCAATAATTGCACTTGTGTGTCATGTTTCTGGTAATAGCAATTTTGAAGACCATTGAAATGCAAGTTATTTATTAACCCAAGGCGCCTTAGGCCAGTTTATTCACCGTATGATTCTCTCGCCTTTGTTAGGAAGGGCACTATAATGTGTATTTTTGCGTTAAGTGGTGAATGCTAGTAGACTTCAGGCAGCTTCCTCGACTTATCAAATTCATTGGTCTTTTAACGTTCGAAACATTTGTGTACTATTCAGTTCATATTTTTGACAAAGTCATCTTTTACTACTTCCACTGTGATGTGTCATCCCTGTTATCCGATGAACAACCTTCAATACGGTATGTTTACTAAACAACCTGTTTTGCAAAATTTATGCTCAGGCTCAATGCGCCACACCCAGTCACACCCAAAAAACTTATGATAGAATACCCAGTTGAAGAGGTCACGCTACGCCACTGGTAGGGACTAAACGAAATCATTTTGCCAGATGATCAAACAAATCGTTTTCTTTGTATTTTCATTGCAAACAATCAAGATTTTACTGGCTCTATCATGCAACCAACCCCCTTAATTTGAAATGAATAGATAGTTAATGAATAGATAGTTAGATGAATAAATAATTTTCCGTTCGTATTTTATTATGGACGCGGGTAAGCTTTATTTAAAGTCATATATTTGATATCTCCCATTGATATACCACAGTTTAGGGCTCTTAAGTTCAAAAACTAAGGGTCCCCGGCCAAATAGGGGCCTTGAAGGGACCCTCAACAACTTCTTTGTATTATGTCTTTTTGGTCATACTGTGTTTTAAGGCTTCCCAAGGCCATCCCAAAACTCTTACTTACCTTTGAATTCGTTCATCTGTTTTATCATCTATGGTTTTTGTTTATTTGCTACATAAGGTTCCCACCTAAGGAGGCTATTCCATTGTCCTTCAGCATGGTGTCAAATGTGCTGAGGGGGTGGACTCGTTTCATGCTCAAAGACAACTCATTGCAGGTCTTATTTGTAACCATGGGAAGACTAGTCAATCTTTACGTCTGTACTTGTTAACAATACTTTTTGCTGTTGGTCAAATTCCAGCTGAAATCATTTCATTAATAAACTATGTCTTTGATGCTACAAATACAGAAGAATGGGATGTTTCATTCAGCTGTAACTCTATTCTTTGATAGCTCAATTAAGTACAATTTGCTGCTTGATTGGCTAAGGTTGAATGCCAGGTCTATTTTGTCATTATTATTATTATTATTTCAATTTTTTACAGATGGTTCATTCAGCTGAGCTGGTTTGCAGGGGGCCGTCTATTTACAAAGTAAAAGCTAAAATCTTACAAAAAGTACATATTTAAAAAAAATCTAAATTAAACAATGTGTATAACTAGATATATAAAACAACTATTTACAAAAAAGACTTAAAAGATGCCAGAGATGGTCACATTTAGCACCAGCTGAGAGACCATTCCACGATTTTGCTCCTATTATTAGCTTTTTCAGGGCAACTTCAAGTCACTATCAGTGCTTCTTAGGGTTCGAAAAGATTGTTGAGAATTCCGAATTAGAAGTTGTCTAAGGTAAACTGGAGCAAGGCCATTGAGGGATTTATAAGTTATTAGTTTTAACTCATTTTCGTTAAGTTCGCTGGTCAATCTTAAACCAAGGTTGGGGGCTTATTTAAAGGAGGAAATCAAGAATGGCTTTTTTTACGGTGGGGTCTAATTCAAAGGAATGCCAATCTGAGCATGGCGTCTCCCGCTCGCTAGTAGCCATACTTACAGTACACAGTGGAAGAAAATCTGAGCCAGCCTAGCCCTTATCAACTAGAAGCAAAATGGTTTTCTTGCTTTGCAACTCGCAATCATGGACAAGAACTTCAGAGAAAATGAAAATTTTCACAAAAGTGGTGAAGCTCATTTTCATGTATTCTTGATTAATGATAATTTGTATCATTCATGTATTCTTGATTAATGACAGTTGGCCTAAATTATTGTTGGGATACGCATCCATGAAGTTCATGAGCTAACGGGTATTCCCCAAAGGGAATCTAAGAGCATGCGTAGAAGTCGTATTTTCAGCTTGTTTGATTGTGGACAGTGCAGAGGGATAGTGCATGGTTCGTGCATGGCAATAGATTCCCCGGCCAGTGATTGGTTTGTAACTTCAAAAGCAAAACAATAGATTTTAACAATGTGGGGAGTCCTTGGTATCCTCAACAAATTTTCTCTGTATTGGCTACTGTAAATAGATAACTCTAGATTAAAGAATATACTATTATGACATTAATGTTGTGGAGGATGAACGGAGGACTAAAAGGGGGCACTGGGCTCTTGTTTCGGGCACTTCCGTTGCGCCTTCTCAGCATGCTTTCCCTATGCTCCCATTATCTCCGCCTATTTAGTATGCATGCGTTGCGTATGCTAGCAGATTTAGAATTGTATTGGAATTGAGAATTGAGTTGAGCAGAGTAGAACTTGATATAATCGATCTTAGAGTATTGTAAATAACTTCCATTTGATTGGTTAATTAGAATAAAATTCAATCTAGTCCTTTTCTTATCTCATGCTCACCCAATTTACAACAATTATTATTGTAGTAGTTTCTATGGTGTCAAACAAAATACAATAAACTTCTTCCATCATTCCCTTTTGGAGCTGGAGTCACACACTGCTCTTTCATTTTCACTAACTCATGAGTTTCTTGCTCATCATCAATGAAATTAGATATATTTATTTGATTCATATCTCTGACATCAAGGCTTCTAGGCCAGTCTCTTCCCGCATTACTTTGCATTGACATGTCATTGAAATAGCCCTCTATTGTGAACAAAGTTTCAAAGTTCTCTGATCTTTTGTCTCCCTGTTTCTCTCCTCGATTGCAAGATTCCATCTTCCAAGATGCCTCCATGCGTAAACTATCTTGCTTGCTTTTCGAGTTACTATCAGATTTTTTGCCTGTCAACCCAACAAATTGCAAACTTGCTAGCTCAGTCTTGCTTTCTAGATGACCTGATTCGTCCCACACCCGATTGAATGAATTTCGTTTGCCAACTCGGGTTGCCCATCCTATTGGCACTTCAACTTTAGTTGGATCACCATCTGCCACATCTTCGATTTTAGTGTCAACATTGATGCTCGAAGATTTTGGAGATTGAAAATGGCTGTATGGCCTTTGTGGTGCGATGTCATTCTTCGGATGGAAGTATTTGTAATAGAGCAACATAATGACCAGACCGAATATGTATCCTCCAAATACAAGTCCGAATGCGGCATACACTAAAGTACCGTCTAATGTTCTGTAAGGATACCAAGCTACCATTAAAATGCCGGTTTCTATAAACATAAATGCATAGTACAGGGAAATCTCTGTCTTTGTTGTTGGCTGGTGAACCTTGAGAAAGCAGAAAAAGTAAATCATCGAGATGATAAGGGTAAAAATCTTGTTTAAGAACAGCTCTGCATGAGACTCGTTTTTCGAACGACTATCCGTATCCATGCAGCACAACCAGCCTAACATTATCATCGAATGTCCAGCGAAGACAACGAAAATATAATATTTTAACGCTGATGCGAATAGAACGAGAGCAACAACCCGAGAGGCCACCATTAGCAAGAGATATAAAACCTGGAAAAGTTGCCCAATATATGAAGAAACATTTCTATCACGGCAAAGACGAAGCATTTGCGAATACGACGCAATTGCACAGGCCAATGAGATCACGGAAACGACGGCCGATGTTGCAGTTATCCAATCACGCTTGGCAATAAACTCGTTTTGAATCGTTAATATGTATAATTGCAGAATCATCTGAGGTGCAGCCTCTAGAAATCCTTCAAACAACCGCAACAAACAAACATCTCTCCATGCAGGGGTATGCATAGAGTAGTAATCTGATGACTTCAGTTTGCCTTTAAGGCTACTGACTCCGTCCCAAAATGCTTGCATGTACCTGCAAATATAATCAGAAAATATTCTTTAAATTTTCATCTATACTCTGTACAACTTTGTCAGCAACTGCCTGCTCTCTTTCTGCTCTTCTATATTCCTAGCATGAGCGGGGTAGCATAGTGGTTAGAGCGCATGCCCAGTGGTGATTTCTAAAAATTTTAACAAGGGGAGCTCTACGTACAACCACGCCCATAGTTTGGGTGTGGTCCAGCTACAACCACGCCCATATTTCCAAAGATTGAAACATAATAACTTAGTTTAACACTGATATAGTATAGTCAACAATAAGAAATNAGGCGACGAGGAAAGCAACTGGCTACCCTACTCACATGCCGATGGCTCAGCATAAGTGTCCTCTCTAACAGGCACTTCCCTACCTACGAAAGTATACGGGACTACCTTTTTATATTCCTAGCCTATATCCATTCTTTTCATAATAATGAAAATCTAATGAGTTAGCGAGTACTATCACTAAGCTTGGAAAACCTTAGAATGATGTACTCAACAAAGCTTCTAAAAAATTAAAAAAGGAATTTTATCATGCTACAGCAAAAATGCAACTCTACCAATAGTTTGCAACTCTGAAAAACCGAGCTATCACTGTGATGGTAGATATTACGTGTCATATGAGTTGAAAGCTTATAATGAAAGTCTTTGGTTTTAAATCGTTATAATAACATAATTACATTGGATAAATATACCTTTGCATAGTTCCAAGCTGTAGAAAATGCACCAAATAGTTCCACCAGTACTGGTTCTTTTCGTCCTCTTTAAACCAGTGACATGAAAATATTTGCATGACTAATGATGGCAACACTATGAAAATGCATGTCATAGAAAACCATGAAATGTCATTATTTTCATAATACTGCTTCGCTACCAATGCATCTGTTATAATATCTGCAGCAAATGTTATAATACCTCCAAGTGCAAAAGAAATGTCCAAAAGCACCCTTTTCCTAGATATTTTGCCTGGCTCCTTTTTCGGAATATCACGGGGAACCCTTGCGTCTACTTCATCTAGATATTCATGCTTGTCATTGGAACTATCTTCGAGCTTGCCGATAATGTCTTTGTGCGTCTTCTTGAAGGCTGACCGTTTCATAAATACATCTTCAATGTTCAAACTATTGTCATCTGTAAAGTGGGGTCTATGTGTTACTGACATACTGGAATATTGACTGGGATTAGATGGAACTTTTCTTGACAGCTCACATTGAATCACAGCCAAACACCATAAGCTTCTGCAGAAAAACAAATTTATTGCATTTGTTATCAGGTCTTCATCAATTCATTCATTTACTTATTTGTCATTCTGTCGTTATTCATTCATTCACTCCATTCAGTCATTTATAATTCTGTTTTTATCATCATTTACTCTACATTCAATCTTCAGACAAGCAAATACAATGAACAGAAATAAAGAGTCTGTTGATACTACAGAACTTTAAGACAGCACGAAAAAGCGGCAACATTCTTTTGACATACTTAAAAGCTTTTTATATACAGACATATACAGACGACAATTGTCGGACCATTGGGCAAGCAAGATCGTCTTTTCATTTAAGTGTTTTGGAATCTGTTTACATCAAGACTCAAAACCCAGTCTTGTGTAGACAAAAAGAGTTTGTTTTCGCATTGACTCTTCAAGTAAAGAATGTTAGTAATAGATCTTAATTTGTCACACTTGGGGCCAATTAGACGCATCCCAACACAGTAACTGCATCTGGATATATATTTCGGTTGACCTTCATGTCACTATCCGACGTTTTCATACTTTGATGAGTGCCGGACGAAAAAGCTTTTAAGTAGGTCAAAAGAACGTTGCCGCTCTTTCGTGCTGTGGTAAAGAAATAAAGAGTAGAATGCATTTTATGAAAGAGCGGGAAAATGCAAAGATAGTTGCATACAGATAGACCCACGACCAGGGATGATTTCCAGGGGGCTCAGGGGGCGGACAACCCCTTGTTAAAATTACTGATCATTTTGGGGGCTCAGCCCACCCAGAAATTTTTGTATTGGCTTTGCTTTTCAAAATATATTAACCTCGTTTTCAAAATATTTCGTAATACTATGGACAATTTGCACTGCTACACGGTTATCGAGACATTTCTAATTGTTGATCATACTCTTTCAGTATTTAACTAAGTCAGCATATATTCACTCTGAAAATATGGGCATAGTTGCAGCTAGGCCACACCCAAAATGTGGGCGTGGTCTAACCTAGAGCCCCCTTATTACATTTTTAGAAATCACCACTCCCCATGACTATTGTTGTCTGTGGGGTGTGAAGGGTAAGTGTGGGGTATCCCTAAGAATTACCACGCAAGTTCTATTCAGTACACTTGTAGCTAACTTTTGGGCTAGAACCGGGGTGCACATGCACCCCTTAGGGTGAATTCGAGATACTAAGGGGTGAAATTTTGAAAAAGGGAGAGTTAGGGGTGAACTATACGCAATGGGGTGAAGTTGTAATTGGGCTGATAGTTTGGTGTCAGCTGTATAATACGGGTTTCCTGTCATTGCAGATCGTTATAAGTCGTGACCTACGGCTAAAATTAACAAAGCTAGTACCAAGTATAAAAACTCTTGTTGTTCGATATCAAGCCCTAGGCTCGCATTGATAATCATGTTATTTGCTTTTAGTAATAACTTATTACAGACATAAATAACACCCATTTATGTTGTGAAAAAGAGAACTTTTGTTGTTAAAATAAAGTATTTGTGCTTTGTTATAGTACACACCCTATGTCATTATCTCCTAGTTTTAATTTTCTATAATATGACGATTTGTCTTAGTTGGGGTGAATAGCTGAGACTTGTTTCTTAAAGGGGTGAAGTCGATCAAAAAGGTTGATAAACACTAGGCTAGAAGCATCTTATGGTTTGAAAATCATGTAACAATTTACTTGATTATTGTTAAAGACATTGCTGAACAGTAAAGTCGTTTCGTAAACCATTAGATTGTTGTTCTTTGGTTAATCCCCGTTTGGTTACAGGTTTTTTTGAAATAAGAAACCTAGCTCATGGCCTAGTACTAAAAGTTTTTTAATTGTTGGCCACATCTTAGTTCAAAAAGTTTCTTAATTTAGCGAACTAAAGTACTAAGAAAGTGTACGCAGACCGTGAATGTAGCAAACTATTTGTCCTACAACAGACAAAAAGCATCATTACGAGTTTAATTCTAAAGCAGTGTCATATTTACATTTTTTTAGTACAGCTTTACATTGAATGGGGAGTAACGATTTCAAAATGCCATTTATCTAAAGTTTCTTAGTTCTTTCCTTGTAGTTCTAAGAGTTTCTTAAACTTTGGGCTGTCTAGTACTGGGTTGCCTATAAAGTGGTTTCTTATAAAAAATAGACCGGTACTGTCCGAGGTCCATACTCAGACGTGTGTTGGGAAAATGAATTATTTTGCCACGCTATATAGGCCTATAGTTCTAGCAATAAAGGAAGAATGAGGGATATTTGAAAGGAATCCTCGCCCTTTATGTCCAAGTGTACAATGAGATATTCTTGCTAATGATAAAAGAACAAGAAAGCGGATAAATGGTTTTGCAAAGGAAGTGTTCCCACTAGAACGTATTTGTTCGAAGTAGGAAATATTATGTTATGTTTAATCTGAGTAGGAAAAATGAATGTATATAGAACAGTTTCGAAATCTACAATAATTATTCAACATTACAAGGCTTCGCTCGAATTTCTTTCCTTCACATGCAGTAAGCATATGCCACTCACGAGAAATAATTGCGTTGCAACATTTGACTAGGCCTGCTTTTTGTGCGATGCCTGGCTCATCAATTCTCGACATAATCCAACAATAATATGATTAGTTTTGTGATTCAGAGTGAAGATTCCACCAAATTGTTTTCCTTAAAACTAATTATTAGACTTAATAACTTACCCTGTATCTCATCTGCAGTGTAACAGATCCTAACATCGGGTCTTTCTAAGCCTTACAGCACGAAGTAATTTCGAAAGTTCAAGGACCTTCGACCATATTACAAAGCATGACTGATGCTTGGAGAGCTACAAGAAGGTTGAATTGCAACTGTTGGCTTTCCTCTCCTTTGTTTGTTTCGCACTCCAACCTTCAAAACGAAAACATACCACCCTAGAAGAGGCCCGGTGAGGTTGAAAGAGAGGTTTCGGGAAATGCGCTTCATGTCTTTAATTCTCTTCGAAACGCAATATCACAAAGATGCTTTGAATTTTGCTGATAAAACTTTGAACCAAAGTTGCACTTTTCCAGGCAAAAATAAATCAGGAAATATTATTACTTTAAGTAAAAAAGTACAGTTAGATAAACAATAAAATCTTCATTACCATTTTCTCAGCTCTATTTATATATCATTGACTGATAGAGACACGTTAATGGCAAAGAAGTTAAGAAAATCAAAAAATGTTTTGTTTTGCCTGATACTTGTTTTTGAAGTGATCAGTGTGATGAGTAGCTGGACTGGTCCATTACTGATCTCGCGCACAGCTGGTAATAACTTGAAATAACACTATGTTTTTTGTTAATTTCATCCAATGGCTATACAACCCATTGAACCGTTATCATTTTGTCGCGTTTTAGTCAGCGTTTTTGAAGCATTCTGTTTTCATGGTGTTGCAGCGTGATTGGGCTTCTCGCATGGGGCTGAATCACCCAGTTTTCATATGAAAACAGAATNTAGTGTTCACAAGTATTTAATTATATATCTGATTTAATCACGTGGACAGCGCGTACAGGTGGCATGGAAACAAATCGAAAAGGAGATTCCCCAACGATTTACATACAACAATCTCTTCGAAGAAATATTCAGACCGTCATCAGAAGCCAAGATGGAGGACGCCACTGCCATTTCTGACGATTTCTTTATGTCACAGCTCTATCTACATAGAGGTGGTGCTTTGGTAGCAACTGTGTGCAATCACTTATCAACAATTTGCATCTTTTTCCTTGACCTCTGGCTTGAATGGCATATGGTGATACTATCACCGATTGTCCTATTGTTTATATTGCCTGGTTTTATCCTGATCTTGCTGTATGGAACTGCGTTGTTTCTGCACATCTACCAGCATCGAAGAAGGCAGATCTATGATGCATACGCGAGCAATTTCTGGGAAGGAGCCAGAAGCTCCGTTGCTGCCTTTTACGATGCACAAGCCACGTTATGGCATGGTAAGTTCAGGCAATATTTTTACGAGACATTTTGTTCACTTTTTCTGAACACAGTCTTGCTTATATCATCTTACATGTGCGTTGGTGTAGTTACATGCCTCGAAGGAACTTGATGAGGGTGAAATTTACAGTTTTTGTGTTTGCTATCGAATTTGAACTTGCGAGGAAATTGTTCTACTCGCTCTAAAACAATTTAGAGTTTTATTGAGGCTTCGCATCATAGTTTACACAAGCACTCTGTATTCATTGCTTTCATTGAGTTCCACGTTTGCCTTTGCAGGTTCTTTCATTGATAATTCATATTTTTAAATCTCGCAGTTTGATTCGAATCTGAAAATCAGAGAATGCCTGAAATGCAAATCTCATTCTTTATTATATGCTACCACGATTATGCAATATTGCCAATATTATGTGTTATGTCGTCATGTAATTAGATATATCTGAGTATGTTGATAAATCTGAGGTGGATTTGGAAGATGTATATTTCAATTATTAGACTTTTTATGTAGTTTGTTGCCATCCCTATCTTGGTCTGTTTGATGAGCATCTTTCTTGTGGTATAGTTAGAGCTTCAGCTCAGTTATAATGCTGCTTTGCAGATGTTTACGAGTGTGTGGAATCCCCTTTATCTTGTGACTAAACTATTGTCCTATAATCCACTAGTCACGCGAAATAATGGGGAAACAATAATTCACATTAACTCTATGGATGCTCCATTTATTCATTGCCATTTCTAGCCAAGATTTGACCTTGTTGTAAA
Source organism: Cassiopea xamachana (assembly GCA_900291935.2). Classification (NCBI taxonomy): domain Eukaryota; kingdom Metazoa; phylum Cnidaria; class Scyphozoa; order Rhizostomeae; family Cassiopeidae; genus Cassiopea; species Cassiopea xamachana. The sequence goes on from OLMO02000252.1 coordinate 13,106,043, forward strand.
TAATAACACAGCTCTACGAGCTAGTACCATTTTATTTTTGAATCAGCTGTTTGAAAGCTTCCTATGTCATGTGATATAACTGAAAAGGGACTCGCTGTGCATGTTTTGTAGTGAGGGCTTGTGAATTGGCATTATTCTTCATTCTGCATCTTATGTTATTGCTTTCAAAGTACTTCGAGATGTTTAGGAACTGAGGAGGCATTGCTGAAGCATTGTTCCCGTGTTTGCCACAAGGCGCTGGTGCCTCTATGATCAAGCCCTGGTCCTCATTGTCGCATTTTAAAAACCCTGTCTTCAATTTGGCTGTACATTTTTTGGTTCATAGGGGACATAGAGGACCGTTTTTTCAGAGTTAATTTTGCAAAATTATCAAAAAAGAGGGATGATGGCAAAAGGACAAGAATACAACTTCACTCTACTTCACGGTGCTTATGTTACCTTGTAGGTTACGAGGTTCATGGCTTGGAAAACATACCAAATGAAGGTGGAGCCCTGCTGATATACTATCATGGGGCGTTGCCCATTGATGTTTACTATATGATGGGACGGATAAAAACAGCTAAGAAGCGAAATCTACGGAACGTCGTAGCTGAATTTCTATTTCATTTTCCAGGTATGCAGTTAGTGTTATTTTTGCAGCCAAACGATTACCACAAGTTAGTCATCCCTTGTCGTATTTTTAAAGTTTCTTATTTAATTCTTCATTCTAATTCATTCAGTTTATGTGTTATTCATTTCTTGTACAGTATTCATTCATTGCATTATTCATTCCATTTTCTTTCGCTCATTCATTCAAATACATGATTTTCTCATAGTATCTCCTTCCTTCCGTCTGTCTTTAGCTTATTTAACAAATGCTCTTTCATTGCAATCGCAGACGGGTGGTCTAGGGCTATAGAAACGGAGATAGGCGCCGCCCTATGCGCCAATGGGCGCGGGAAAGGACTTTGACTTTTGACTTGCCACTAGCTCGTACTCATATAGTTTTTCTTCTCAATTAATTATCAGTTCCACTTCTTCAAACCAACAAACAACTGGCAGGCGATAGACCATGTTTGAACTTTATGTGCAACTCCCAAGACTGAAGTTAAATTTATTCATCTCCCGTTAAGGTTTCTCTTGCGTTCAAACTATGACTGCACTGGTGCCCTGTGTAAATGCTCAAAGCTTTGGTGCTTTAGGATATTTCTATAGCTATTTGGTTTTACACCGAAATGCTGGCGGATTTACATGGGAACAATATCTGGTACCAGGGACAAATGAACCAGGATGCCAAAAAGGTCATTGCTCCCACTCTTTAGCAAACTATGCAGAAGTACCCCTTTCAAAACCCAAAGCCCACTTCCAAATACAAAAATGCACTTTTCGCATAGTATTGTACCGCATTTCTCAGCTCAAGATCAGGCCCAAAACAATGTTTGCAATCGTGGCTTTCTGTGAAGATGACTGCAAGGATTGTTTCACAACAGTCCCTTATCTGTGGAGCAGACATTGATATTANATCAGTCAATGTTTCAAGAAGCAATACAACAGGAAATCCTTCTGGACACAATATCAATGCTCCTCCATAGCATTGGCGGACTGGGGCGATAGGGGCAGCTGCCCCCAAAAAGTTTAGATTTGCAAAATGTGAGTAAGAAGCATTAGTGTTGTTCACAGGAAGCGATAATCGACTACGTGTAAGCCAGCTTACTAAAGGTTTGGCGTACAGTAAAGAGGCAGGGACACTATTTTCAGTAGCGTACGGGGCATAGCTTTGACGTACAGACAGTTATGTGCCGAGACACCTGTTTGTGGGCCGTTCTTACCAATTGACCAGCTATTGTTACTAAATTGTTACAAAAGAAAGGTCACAGAAAATACTGTGGTCAATCCTCTTGCTGCCTGGCTAACTTTTGACCAACAGTCTCGCAAATTTGAAAATATTGGGGGTGCGACGCCCCCACGCCCCCCATCGGCACATCCCTGCGTACAGACAAGGTCATCGTAGCTTTTTCCTTTTTGGTCTGCGTCAAAATTCGATGAAAGCATGTTGTGGATCCAGTTTATCCTTCTCACCGTAAAGATCAATGAAGAAAGCGTTTTATATCCTGTTTTGTGGAAAGACTTTTTCCAAGGTTCTAGAGGGCGTGACCTCCTAAATTTTTTTCTGGGAGCAAGTCCCCAGACCCCCAGTTTCCTCCTATTCCTTTTACAAGTGTTCTTTCGTACTTGTAGCGCACCAACCTACTTTGTCTCCTTCCAGCTACTTAGCATGTGGGCTTGATGGTCCAGTACATGGCACTAATTGTATGAACTGTGGCTTTCGTGGACATTACGCTCCGCCAAATTGTGAAGATGTTGGCCACTGCTCCGCAGTTGCAAGTCATTCACGGATTATACGTAATGATTTGTGGCGTGGCCATTTAATGGGTGTGGTTATGTGCCTCTATTTGAATTGCCCACCACTTTTTAGGCCCTTCCTACTGTCTGGCACAAGAGATGACACGCACTATCGAAACAGCTAGTCTATGATACGCCATGAATTATCTTTACCAATCGCGAAAGCTCTATCTTTTCTATTTCCTTCATTATTATCAGTGGCGGACACAATTTTGTTAGGGGGGGGCGAAACCCTCATTAAATTCAATGCGTATACCACTACTCAAAGAATCTTCGCCATGTTTTTCCAAATCTGAAATTATTATGAGGGTAACTGCCCCCTCGCCTCCCTAATGTCCGCCACTGATTATTAGCCGCCACTGATTATTAGCCGCCACTGATTATTAGTCGCCACTGATTATTAGCCGCCACTGATCATCATCTATATCCTTTCCCAGGCAACCGATTTTATCTTAATTTCGCATCATACTATTTGCAAGCGTGTTTTATTTCTTCATCCTAGGGCTCAAGATTCTCATGAATGTGTTTGGTTGCGTCACAGGTCCCATTGATGAATGCGTAAATATATTAAAGGTATATTTTGTGTTCTTCATTTGAAAAAGTTCTTCAGCGTTGTAGTTATCTCGTTATATTATTGAAGAAGCCCACAGACATAGAGCAAGCCTTGGTAAGGTAATTCAATCTTCTTTACAACTTATACGGAGTATTGAATTACTGCACATTGAACGTGAAAGAAATTTGAAATCTCTTTGGGGAATAGCTCCTCTTTTCCTGCCCCTGTTTTCCGAAAGAATGATGGACGTTTATGAGAGCTAATGAAGTATTGCATGAAATAACTGAAATAAAGTTCATATAAAATTAAAGCTAAGCGTACGA
>OLMO02000252.1:13114143-13126151 GCA_900291935.2 Cassiopea xamachana
ATATATATATATATATATATATATATATATATATATATATATATATATATATATATATAATATATATATATAATATTAAATTTCTATGAAACAGGCTTGTTTGTGGAACTGTTGTAGAATAGCTTGAAGGTCCAAAAAAATATGGCTATTTGATTTCAGAAGGTTTGCCAAACAAACGACTGTATTTTTTGAACTAGGTCCCAAACGTTTTGGAGCACGAGTGAAAAAAAGTGATTTGATAGGAAGTAACTCAGTATTAAATTGTTTATATCTCTGTCACTTTCTGTTAGAAACGGCGAAAATTTCTCACTTGTGGCTATGTTGATATGCTTTTTTAGAATGTAAAGTCAAGCTTGCGAAATTATAAAAATAGATATTTTTGATGTAACACTTCAATACACTATATTTCAACTTCTGTTCTTCTTTTCACTTTCCCAAGCTCTGCAGTTAAACTCTTTTGTCAGCTGTCGATCATTATTGCACGAAATCAAACTCATAGACCCTCAATTTATTCTCGAAGAAAGGTTGAATTGTCGTCTATAAGCTTTTCATTCCTTGTAGGATTTTTTAGATGGATTTATGAGAAAACAAAATGCCCAATAGTGCCAATATGGGGTGGTTTTCCGGTGAAGTTAAGGTATAAAAATGATGTTTATTATCCTGTTCTGAGCTTTGTATAAAAATTATTTTTTCACCATTATTAAATCAATTGCTCTCATTTTTTTTCTATCATCAAGGCAAATACATTCCTTGATACTGTTCTGAAAATAAATATACACTTTAAAGCTATTTTGTGCGTCGTTATACAACTGATCTGAAGATTGCACGAAAAACCTGTAGCACAATTCATCACTATTTTATATGCTTGACTTATGCTTCCATTCTTGTATAACCATAATGATTACAGTATTTTATCCCCCTAATTAATTACTTGCTACATCAGAACTAGTTGATTTTCGATTTCCAAACACTGCTTTTCACCTGAATTTTAGGACATACTTTGGTAAACCAATACAAATAGACCCGGCTAAAAAACCAGAAGAAATTGCAAGATGTGTAAGTGCTCTTCTCACTTTTTTGACAGCCATTTTGTCTTTTACTGCATTAAAAATACATTGTCTGTTCTTCAATTCTCATTCTCTATTTATCCCCAGTTTTACCTCTGCAAGTTATACTNTTTTCATTAGATATATGTATTTGAAGTCTTTACTGTATAGTGGCCTCGAGGCTCAGCAGTTTTTTTATTTCTGCATTTCTATTTTTAACAATTAATTGATGGTTTAGGAAATTGTTGCCATTAATCGATAATAGTTAAAGTAGTATTATCTCAAACATTTTGCCAATTTCATTGCTCTTGATATTTATTTCTATTCCAGGTTCATAAGGAAATTCAAGCTTTGATCTTCGAGCACCAACGACTCCCTGGTAGTATTTTAAGAGGATTAAAAGAGAGAGTGTTTGATCCAAAAAGAAAACAGGCATAAAGATACATAGATACGGAGACTTTTTATATAAATTTTGGTAGCGCATAAAATAAAAAAAATTTATGAAGAAAAGACCTTTCATACTTCTTATTAGCTCATTTTACAAATTGTTTTTTATTGATTTGAAAGTTTTAAAATTCTGTTTACATTCTTGCAATAGATTAACAAAAAGTATATATATAAAAGTATATAGTGTAGTATAGTAACAGCTCGGGAATGTCAGCAATATTTCTGACGTGTACAGTATTTTATGATGTTAATATGTTTTTAAAATTTTCGAGCTAGAGAGCATAAATTAACTGATATTTCGTCGAAATTAAAAGACTTGCCTCTGGNGTGTGGCATAATTTTAGATGCTAGCTGGTTATTTTGCTCATGGAGTACTTTATTGATGTAAAGATGCATGTTCTGTTCTGGATGCAAATGGACAGGTCAGGTCCAAGAGAAAGATTAGCGACTTTCTCGGTTGATTTGGAATGTATATAACAATTCTGTATTTGTTTTTAATGTATCATTTCGCATTACGTCATCATGTAAAAATGTTGAGTTTTACTATTAGCGTATTATCTGAATATTTTCAAGATGTCCTGTTGCTGTGGTATATATGTCCGTGTAATTGATCTCTTACTAGAAGTTAGTCCTTTGTATTAGCGAGTCAACCTTTTTCTTTGTTCTAGAAGCCTTCGTTCGTTTGAAAATTTCAATTGTGGGAGCTTATTACCGTTATAGTTTCCAATTCGCTGTGGACCCTTTTATAGGTGATTTGCTGCTTTATTAGCTAGGCCGATAAATGGACCCATATTCACAATAAATGAACCACCATTGAATTCCTACAACAAATTTCCTCAATAAATAGGCCCTATTCATCAATTTGCGCTGGCCCTAATTTAGGAATCCTAACACCTATACTGGAACCATCTAGAGAATGAATATACGTAGGAGAACTTGCCCTGCACAATTTCCAAGTAGTTGATATTTTGAGATACTTGTATAAGTAATTAGTTTTCTGTCGACACTACATATTGCACGCTAGGAGATGGTACACTACTAAGTGTATTCAGCTAGTTGCGCCCTTTAGAGTTGTTGTTATCGCTCGTGCTCATGGCTTGTTTTTTTCATTTGTTTTCTCCTTCATCTTCTATTTATCTTTTCTCTTTTACGGCAGTTGTATACTTCTCAGATGACAACTTGAAAAGAGCTTCTAGGATCTTTGCAGGTATTGAAGGCACTTATATGAAAATTTGTATCTGCAGAGTTTAATAAAGCTCTTTTTCTTAGCAAGTTTACAACTCTGGTACATTATTATTAATATACTACAACATTTTGACGATGACACTGCTTTTTGAGGTTGGAACTGAAAACGAGACATATCCAGTATTGCAGCCATAGCTCAGTTCTCAGCATAGTTTTCAGTGTGCTTGGAGTTGCAGTGTCATTGCTGTAGGGAGAAATTGACAATCAAAAAAAGCCCTTGGATGATGGAATTTCTTGTTGGAATAACTGGGGATGGGTTTGTCCTTGTCGCAGCTGATAGAAATGGGGGGAGAGGGATCGTTCGGATGAAGGATGGTACATGCTTCTAAGTTGTTGATTTGAATTTTCATTCAAAGCATTAGAGACGAGTAAGCTAATTGATTTCATGATATGTTATTGCTATTATACAGCTCTTCTCCATGATGTTTAACCGAAGATTTTATTTCATTCTAGATCAAGACAAGATGTTTAAACTGAACAGCAAAGCATTGATGCTTGTCAGTGGAGAATCTGGAGATACGACATACTTTGCAGAATACATAGAGAAGAATGTTAGTTTATATAAAGTCATAAATGGTTAGTGAGCATATTTTCAGATGTATGTTTATAAATAAATATATTTGAAAGATGTATACTAGTCATGCTGATGTATTTTTCAACTACATCTTTTTCAAAACACTAATGAATTCCATCTATTTATAATAAACATTTAGTAATTGCCAACATGGCAGACATGGAGGCGGTACGAAACTGCATTAGCGCCCCTAGAAGTGCTTTTTGTATGCATGCTCTATCATCTATTGGTATCATTCCATTGCTCTTTGCAGCATTTTGGGCAAGAACAAAATATCTAGGGTGTGTGAAATGGTATACTTGCGGTAATTTTTGATTAACATGAAGGCAATGTCATGTGTACTAGGTTATCTTGAAATAGTTAGATGAAACTCATCTCAAAGCCTTATGTGTATGTGAAGTGTGTGCATTCTGTAATCAAGTTAAATTTTTTCCTCACCAAAGGTTATGAGCTTACTCCTCATGCAACTGCAAATTTTACCAGAAAAATGATGGCTGACTACTTGCGAAGTCGTGTGAGTATTGCTGTTAGGAGTTTCATGATATTATGCCTAGTAATTTTTGACAGTTGTGATAGTTTTTCTGGATTCATTTGCAGGGCTTTAACTAGGATTTGGTCGTGTTGGCCGGTCATACCATATTGGGCAATTCACAGAAATTTTTACGCGAGACGTGCGAAGTGCGACCTCCTAGATCCCCTTGCGCAGCTAGGTGTTATTATTGTTATTTTTGATGAGATGGTTGGCTGTTTTGTAATATTTGAGAAGTGGGTTCCACGCAGAAAACGTGTGTTTACCATTAATTTGTTTTCATTTTGGGAAATTCAAGGAATCAGTGAATTGGGAAGCAGCCAGTTACTGGCTATTGAAAACACTAGTTAACACCCTGATTTGGCATGCTGGAGTGCAGTATTTTAAAAACTTTTCTGAGCTACAGCATGTTTTTACACTGGAATATCTGGTAGCACAACTAAGCAAAAATGCTACAAAATGGTACTCTGTACAATATATTTCATTTATATATTATATATTTCAATATATAATTTCTGATTTTATTTATAGTCAGTGTGAAGCCTGTTTTGATGAAAATAGATCTTAAATTCTAATTTGGACAATTTCTCATAGAATATTTGAAAATTTCTCAAGTTACACTAGTGTGCCATTGCACATTGGCTGAAAATCACTGTTTTAATCTACTACACGTAGAGTGCAATCTTGAATTGTGTGAATTATCATATTTTTCATGTTTGCTTATTTTGTATTAATGAATTTTAGACACCATATTTTGTTAATCTATTATTNTGGCTGGTATGGATGACGAAGATGGACCATCATTGTATCACATGGATTACTGTGGTGCTTTGGCAAAGGTACATGAAATTTCCTTCCATCAAGCAATTGATGGTTAAGCTGTTGCTGGAAAATACAGCTTTGTTAAAATCTTTAGCATTGTGATTATGACTAGCAGTATAGTAAGTTAGAACTGTATGGACCAGTCAAGTATATAAACTATTTCATTGCAGATGGCAACTCATCTACATAGGGAGCTATTCTATGCTTAAACTTTTAAATTCCATGAAAATATTTGCACTTTGTTATTGTTCATCTTCTCAATTTGGGTCAAATTCAATGTTTACATTATTGAGAAGCAGTATTGTAACAGAGTCAAAAGTCAAAGTCAAAGTCCTTCCCGCGCCAATGGCGCATAGAGCGGCGCCTATCTCCGTTTCTATAGCCCTAGGCCACGCGTCTGCGAATGCAGTGAGGGCTACAGCGGGGGGCTGGTCCACTGGTAGCTCCGGGTGTTTAACTTCCCCACTCCTTTCTCATTTTTTCGAGCGCCAGAAGAGAAAGGCAGCGAGTACCATTTTTAAAGTCTTTGGTATGACTCGGCCGTGGCTCGAACCATCGACCTTCCGATTGTGAGGCAGACGCTCTACCAACTGAGCCATCACACCGGTATTGTAACAGAGTAGCATCAGGAAAAGAATGCAAAAGAAAAATTCTTTTTTATATCATCTGCCCTTTATTTTACTTACTCTAAGAGTACTTGTTTGTAAAAGGCAGTTTAATTACAAATTTCTTTCTAGAAAGTGGTTAAAATGAATTGCAAATTACTCTTCTAGAAAAATAAATTAAATTGCTTTTCTAAATACTGCCATTTATAATTTAGCAGCAGTAATTTGTAATTTGATTGCAATTGCCACCCAGATTTGTCATTTATCTCAATCATCACACAGGATATTACTGAAGATAATAGCTATGATGATGATGATGATGATGATGATGATGATGATGATGATGATGATGATGATGATGATGATGATGATGATGATGATGATGATGATGATGATGGTGATAATGATGATGATGATGATGATGATGATGATGATGATGATGATGATGATGATGATGATGATGATGACAATGATGACAATGATGATGATAATGACGCTGGTGATGCTGGTGATTTATCAATCTTTGCCTAGTATTCACTCAAACAGATGACTTGTTATCAGCATTATTGCTGCAATGAATGNGTAGCTTTCACTTGTTTTTATTCTTTAATTTAGGCTCCATTTGCTGCTCATGGATATGGGTCATTTTTCTCAATGAGTACAATGGACAGACATTATAGACCAGGTACTTTTTTAAGTCATGTTAAGATAATAGAATTATCACAAATGTATTTTTAAATTAATTCAGTATGGCTTTACAATCAGACAGTTCACCCAGTCCCTTTATTCCATGATATAAAATGTCAAACAGTTCAATTTCTTTATTTTGATATTCCACTACATACAGGCTTGCTTGTTAAAAATACATTACTGAAAATTAAATACCAGTTTGAAATAATTTTACAAAAGCAATACAAAGCAGAGAAAGCAGGTGTATGTAGGGAATTTTACATGGGAGGAACTGTTTCAAGACAGAACAGATGTGAACTCAAGACACTCACAAAACAGTCATGAACCTTTGAGATAATGTGAACCTTGCAAATATTTTGGTTCAAGTTGCATTGTAGCATTAGTAGGAGAGAAAATCATATTCATGAATTTAAGTATGAGAGCAATGATAGATTTTATTTTGAACACCAAAAGCCAGAAAGAACAGCCAAATTTGCAATCACATTAACATTAAGAGTGAAAATACTGGCGGAAGAATCCATGTTAATAACTGAAATGTTTGTTCATGCCATTGTCAGTTGCTTTTAATCATATTGGAGGTGCTGAAGCCCACAAGCTTCATACTTTCATTCATTAAACCCTTTGTAGTAGGGAAAACAAAATATGTTTTTCCTTCAAATGCAATGCATATTATGAACCAATGATGTACTGCATTACCGCACAAACTGACCAAGCAGAGCACAATGTCACAAATCATATGAGTGGAATGAACCCAACTGCCAAAACCCTTGAAACTGACTCACCAAATCCCTGGGGCTCAATTGAACCCTGGTCAAGAACCACTGCATAATAAATTCTCAATGATGAGTTAATTGCAAATTTTTTGTGGTTTTTCATTCCTTACAATTTATCATGAATCTCATACACTAAGTTACAAAGTATCAATGATGATAGAGAAACATAACTTTGCATTTTTGTAACTTTTGCTCTGTTCCATTTTTGTCTCATTTATATTTTGCTGCTTTATTTTTGCTGCATTATTAATTTGGTTGGCATTGAGAATCATCCATGGATTATTGTATATTGGTGGGAAGGAATGAATGATTATGTTAACCTTTGCCCCCCTCAGTTAGTATGGTCCATCACTGGGACACCCATTATGCCTGAATTTTATATTATAATTTTTGTTGTTGTTGTTGTTTGCTTTATTTTGAGTAGGCTGTTATGCCTAGCTTTTTCAGCTAATTTAGGCCTACTATGCATGCCACATCCAGGCATGGGACCCCTAGTTTAACGTCCCTTCCGAAGGACGGCATAGTGAGCTGTTTTGGTTATTCATCTGGAGGTCACCCATCCAGTTTCTGACCATACACAGCCATGCTTAACGTCAGTTAAGCTAATGGAACTGGCTGGGCTGCTTGGCCATTTACCCTGCTAGGGACGGAAAAGCATTCAAATAGTGGGAGGGGCCACATGCATTCAAGCACACCCTTGTATGCAAAAAGGGCTCTATGTGAGCTGAAAAGGGGCACTTTTACATACAAAATTTGTGAAAAAGTGGGGGGCACATGCCCCCTGTGCCCCCAATTCCTACATCCATGATTGTAATTATGAATAATTTAGTATAGATTAAAATTCTTTTTTTGTAGATTAAAATTCTTTTTAAAATTGTAATCTTCCCATTCGTTCTTGCAGGTCTATCAAAAGATGAGGCTCTGGCGCTCTTACATAAAGTATTAGCCGAGGTATGTTGTTATAGAAGTGGCCAGAAATTCTTTTAGGGTTTTAATGAATTGGATGATTTTTTAGCTTCTTATTTATTGAATTGGATGATTTTCCAGCTGAATTTCCTACTGAACTGCCCCACACGACAAGCATGGAGCCACGAAATAAAAGGTGGCTGGTTGGATAAAAAGTGGGAGGCTGGGAAGGCAAAAATATTGTTATCTTTAGAGCATTTCTCTTTTCGACGTCATTGGTTGGGAAAAAGTGAGAGGCTGAAGCCCCTACAGCCCCCAACCCCCCGTGGCGCCGTGCTTGCATGACTGACTTGTCTTGATATTTCACTTCACTTCTTAGTCCAAAATCACTCTCAAGGATATCAATTCATGGTGAATTATTTCTTTCTCGCAGGTTCAAAAGCGATTTATGATTGCAATGCCAGCATTTACTGTTCGAGTTATTGACAAAGATGGAATTCATCAGCTAGACAACATCGCTCCAAGCAGCACTCCAGCTACATAACGAACTGAGCAGTTAGCTGTCGAAGCTCAAAGCTTGATCACATACTTCAAATCTACCTTGTTATTCTACCGTGTTACTATAGAATCTTCTCAAGTTTCAATTCATTTCAAATTCATTTCGAATTCACTGCATACAAGTTAGTGAGAATAACTACACAAACAGTAAAAATAAGTATTTTAGATACAAACCAAGGGTGTCGTGAAGGGGTCTTAGCCCCCTTGTTAAGTTGTGAGATTTTAGGGGGCTTTGCTCCCCTTCATCAAACATCTTTTAGACTAGATACGTTCATAAGTACGTATTTGACAAAAGAGAAGAAAAGTACGCTTCTATCAATAAAAGAATAATGCTACAACCCTATGCTTGCATTCTCCTTTTTCTAATACTTTCACATACTCTCAGGTGCCAAATAGACGTCCCCTCTTGCTTATTAATTTTTCGATTTTTTTCCAACCCCCCGGACCTTATTAGGACTACCCGTTTATTAATTTTAAGGAATTTGACTCTCTTTCTAAACCCCTCATTTCATTTCCTCTCTTTGTTAGTACTATTTGAGCCCGATTTTCTTGGCAAAACAGCGCACTGCTGTATATATTTTAGTTTTATACTTTATGACAATCTGTTTTTGTTCTTTTCGTTTTTGTATAATCATTTACAGCCTTTTCTCAAATTCAACCTCCCGTTTATTTTGCCCCCCGCTTATTAAATTTCGGAATTTTTTCCAACCCCCTGGCCTATTAAGATCCACCTTGTTTATTTGGCACTTCAGAGTACACTGGTTTGACAAGCAAGTTTCAGTCATACATTCAACAATATAGGGTATTTTTCCAAGTCTTTGTGGTTCTTGGCAAGCCGATATAATTAACTTTACATTGTTGATACTTCTCACACGATGAATTCTCTAACGAGAAATCACTGGAGAAATTGCACCACCTTAGTCCAGGCCTCGAGTTGTTTGGCCAACTCGCTGAAATGATTGATTACCAGAGGTGTTACTTTAATTGATTTTATTGGGTTTAATAGCATTCGTGGGAATACACCAGATAACTGTTTAATGGATGTAGAAATGGTTTGCATTGAACGCAAATAGTCTGTTGGTACTACAGAACTTTTCCACAGCACGAAAAAGCGGCAACATTCTTTTGAAATCTTAAAAGCTTTTTTTTCGTCCGACACTCATCAGAGTATGAAAACGTCGGATAGTGACGTAACGGTTAACCGAAATATGTATCCAGATACGGTTGATGTGATATATATTTCGGTTAACCTTTAGGTCACTATCCGACGTTTTCATACTCTGATGGGTGTCAGACGACAAAAAAGCTTTTAAGTATGTTAAAAGAATGTTGCCGCTTTTTCGTGCTGTGGTTTGAATTGACTTACTTGTCGTCAGGATTGTTGGGAAAAAAGCTGTATAGATAAAGTCGCTATAGAAGAGAGAGGTTGTATTTTTCAGCCACAGAATTCTGGGGTAGCAGTTATATTTCTGCAATATGGGTTATCCATTTCCCGCTCATATTTGGCTGGTCTGTCTATGTGCACCCTAAATGCACAACGTTGTATTTACATCTCAAATTTTCTCTGATTCTGCAAGAATTAGGAGTTTGAGTGGGGAGATAAGGAAGCTGAAAAGGATAACATTTGATATCTTGCCTGGCTAACACCTTCCGTGTACTTCCCAAGTTTGATTTATCTGGCAATAATCAAACCCACTTCGTTGCTGTTAAAGAATGAAGGTTGTGCTTTTTGGGTGCATTAATTCAAGTCCTTGATCAACAAAATGTGTAAACCATAGATTACAAATTCATCACAGTGTAGGAGCCGATAGAACAAAGATTGCAGTTCAAATTTTCAATCTACGTGCCTTTCTTTCTCCCTTGTTAGTGGGATTGCTCCTCAAAGCATGTGTCCCCATGTAAGTATCCTTACATACAAGTACAATGCTATTGTGTACTGCGTATCAGCTACCTGCTTAGTAGAGAACTTGTTCATTTGATGAGTGATCGGATTTTAAGGTTTTCTATTTTTTTTGACGTTAGTGAATAATGTTAGTGAATTCGACCTGTTTGACCATATAATCGAACCTTGCGATGGAATACAAACACCTGCGTTGCGGTGGCGCCGTCGTTTCTACCACTATCTTCAGAGTGCAGAAGCTGCGGTAGTGTGCAGTAATTACTTTCATCAGTTAAATAATCATTGGTGGTTTTTAATTGCATTGGATTCTTTTACCATCTTGGATCCTGCTTTATACTGTAATAATCAAGGTCGCTGAGCGTAGTTTTATGTGGAAACAGCGATGATAAAGCTCGTTGAAGGTACGTTTCTATGGGCCTAAACTGCGTGTACTATAGTTATAGTATCATTTACAGCTTCTTGTTGTATCGCATTTCAATAAATTCATTTCGAAACTTAAAGAAAAATGAAAGTATGGTGTAGTCCTAGATAAGCAGAATAGTGCATTAATTTAAAAAGTAAAAGTAGGTGAAATATTCTAGAGTTAATTAAATGTAATTATACATTTAACAAGTGCCCTTACGTTAAAAATTTGATAAAATTATCCTATAGAATATACAGAAGTGCAAATATAGAAGATACAGTGTAGTCTTTCAGTCGTTCAAAATACTTTAAAACAGGATTTCATTTCTTTGCCATTGAAAAAAAATTAGTGGAGCAGCTGAAGCTAGTTGGTAAAGCTAGGACTGACAGAACTATAACTACCACAAACAAAAGTGATCATGAGCATTGTTTTCGCAATTATAATAAATATTATCACCGTAGTTATCACTTTCAATCATCATTGCTGTTTTCATCATAATTATTGAATTGTTATTACAAATCATCACAAATCACCATCAGCACCATTACTGTCATTGTATATCATAAATATACATTGTCACAATCAGCATCATTATTGTCTAGCAAATGTTTTTGTAGGCATATCACACTAGGCAATATATCTCTGTTACCAGTTTGCTACCTAAAAGGGAGGGGAAGATAGCAATATACACATATATACATGTATGTGTATAAAGTAGCTAAAGGTTAAGAGAAAAGGAGTACAAAAATTAAAGAAAGATAGGGTTCAAAAATAAAATATTTCCATTGAATTTATATCAAGTCTAGGCTCTGTATGTTGCATGGAAGTTTGTCATGTAGTTTTGCTTCTGAAATATTCTTCAGTTGTGTTATACTGAATAAGCACCATCATTACCAGCCACATTGTCTCTATCACCATTGCAAATCATTGCAAATCATTACAAATCAGCATAATCTTTGATCTTCTCATAATTATTTTTAAAGTAGTTGTTCTTTTCTTGCATCAAAGTCATTCTCATGTCTTCTTTGTGCATCATCATTAGCATCTGCATCAACTGCAGCATGATCATCATCATTGTCATTTCATTTAAGTCATGTGTTTTCCTTTCTCCAAATGGTCACTGGCTTTCCTTCTATAACTTGATGCAACCTCTCTGCTGCACTCAATCATTTGCATCTGCAGTGTTCCTGCAAACAGTCAGCATTCATTCTGTATTATTCCTTTCCAGTTCAATTTAGGTCTCCCTTTTCCTCTAATGCCTTCAATCTGAAAAGTCATTCACTTATCATCACCTGTTCTTAATGCATGACCAAACCATCTCAAACTTCTTTGCCTAATGCTTTTAACATCCATATCCTTCAACATTAATTGTCCCATTGACTCTGTTGTGTTGTTGTCTACTGTTTTTTATAATGCCCTAAGTGGAAAGAATTTCATCAGTTCCCATATCTTAATTTGATCATCATATTTGCTGTGTTGCTACTGACAAGATCAACCCAAAACATATTTT
>OLMO02000252.1:13129765-13142391 GCA_900291935.2 Cassiopea xamachana
TCATTTTCTCAATAATACATTCTTATTTTTAAAAACACACTCCTGGCTTGTTCAATTAGCATATGTATGTTTGTATGGTTCTGTCAGGCTTGCACCTGCAGTTATTGAAAAGACTAAATATCTAGCTTTTATAGTTAAACATCAAGATTGTACTCCAGTTAAATGTGTTTTCTTGTAGTCAAATCAAATATAATGACTGATGTCACAATATAGACTTGCATGGTAGAGAGTCAAGTATTGAAGCAGACTATTTCATTTGTGACGTCTACCTATAATTACATTATATCAGCAGGTGATTGGAGTGAGGTAGTCTCTGTACTGTAGAGGTTAGAGAACATCTATGGTGTCATTAGTTATTGGTTTGGGGCACAGTTAGGCCTTTGCTGGATGCTCACTCACTGTTCACCCAGCAGTGATTGGGTACTTAGTAACAAGATCAGGAAGGTAAAGGCAGTGAGGAAAGGAACTGGCCACTTTACCACACTTGCCAATGATCCAGGATAAGTGGCCTTTCTAACAAGCACATACCTGGAGGGTGCATGGGAGGCAATGTCCCTGAATGAAATTTTTGCAACGTTTTGGCCTTCCTAGGCCTGGAGATTTGTGTAACAAAATAAGGCTTTTGCTCCTCTAAAGTGATTGTACAAGCTGGTTCTGCCTCTGCGGAACATTTCCTCCAGCTATGTGCATGCTCTCTAACAGGCATTCCCAATTTGCAAAATAATGCAACATCTTTACCTTTTTGCCTGTAGACTGTAACACATCAAAAATGTTAGTAAAACATACTAGTTTTGCCTAGTTTTGTCATCGGTTTACCTGATTTATTTGTTTCTTAAATTAAATCATTCAATAATGCTTTTGAATGTGCCATTATTGAGGATATAATTTTGACATTAAAATGCAAGTATTTTTGACATATTCAAATATAAATTGCCTTTTGGTACACTTCTGTTACTGGCTCTCATGATGCTGAATTTGTGCATGAAATCAGAAAGTCTAATATGCTCTCTGATATTTACTTAGGTTATTCATAAGTTATTGGCACTGTAAATTTTTTATAGCTGAAAGTGGATTATTTGTATCTAGTTCTAAATTATTGTTCTTTTTGTTGGTGTATATTATCTATTAGTTCCCTTATATAGCCAATATTAAACAAATTTTAAATGATATTAGTAGATAGTACTAACAATAGGTTGGATGTATTTGTTTGGCAGCAGAAGTTACATGGTCTAGAAGGGTTGACAGAATCGTAATATTTCTAGATATGTTACAGAGCTTTATTCAATAAAATATAATGAAATTTCTAATATTTATTAAACATACCTAGTTTTTTGGGTCGTCAGAGTTATGTCTCTTAGCATTTATAATGTGTATGATTATAGTTTAAATTTATTTTGAAAATATTATTGCTCATTTCAATTAAAAATATTAGATTGCTGGTTATGATGATGATGATGATGATGATGATGATGATGATGATGATGATGATGATGATGATGATGATGATGATGATGATGATGATGATGATGATGATGATGATTATGATGATGATGATTATGATGATGATTATGATTATGATGATTATGATTATGATGATGATGATTATGATGATGCTGATGATGTTGAATGACAGATAATGAAATAATAATTACCATGAATGGATATACATGCTGTTTTCATAAGAATGCTTTGTTATTTTACTGAGCCTCAATATTCTTAATTTTTTTCAGATTTTAACTGTAGATTATCCTTAAATTATTCTTGAATATCAAAGGTATAACTATGTCTGAAAATCAAAGGATTATATCCAAACTTTTATTGGTGTCTTACTTTGTCATAAAGCAAAAAAGTAGAGCAGAATAGCAAATATTGAATCAATAGTGGAAAAGTTAATCAACAAGCAGTATTATAGCTCAAATCAAAGATCAAAATACACAAAATTCTAAGACTTGATGAAACTTGAGCCTTACATTATTCTTAAATTATTCTTATATTTCAATGATTTTGAGCCTCAATATTCTTATAAACTTTTATCTTATGAAAAAATTGTTTACATTTCCTTTGGAAGCCAGCCTAGTACAAAGTATGTAATAGTGAGATTTTCATTTGCTTACTTTATTAGTAAATTAATGAAATAAAATTTAAAAGAATTTTTGATGATTTTAGCATCAGTGATTGTGATAATATGGAAATTTTGTATGTCCAATCATGCCTGTCTCATGTATTTTGAACTTCCTTCTGGTAAAATGTGCTTTCATTTCTTGATCTGAAATTAAATCTCAAGCTTTTGCAGGCCATTTTAAACATCTGACTAGCAGTAGTTTTTCTAACTTTTTAATAATCTCCATAGGCTTATTTGCTTTGAATCCAATTTCTCTTGTGTATTCATGTGCTATCTAAACAACAGCAAAGAAAGAGCATTTTGTGCTTATCTTTATTAGCAATTGTCCTGATGTATGCTGTTCATAAAGGATCACAACTTGCTTCTTAATACTGTTCTTTATTTGTTTTCTGGACAAATTCCCCAAATCATCTTTACAGTAATGATAGTAATTGCTTTTGAATGGCATGAAATGTTGCCTAAGTGCTTTAGGGATTGTCCCCTTTGGATCATTATTACATCTCACGGGGAATCTCTCTAATCAGATTTTCGAAATGTAATTATTTGTCAACAAGAACTTTCAATATAGACTTCTTTTCAAGCCTTAACACATGTGCTTATGAGCTCAATACAGTTTGACACCAGGACCTAGAAAAGAGAAGCCATGTCTACTAACACTGGCCTTGGCAATTTAAATTGTGGTCTTTAAAATGAACTTTGTGGTGTAGAGAATTGACGTCTTGAAAGTATTTCCTGTTCTTGGTCACGTGTTGTTTGATGTTTATAGTATTGAAATTTTCGACAACTTTACCTGCTATTTCATTAAGTATTATTAAACATTTAACTTTGTGAAGTTCCTGTTTACTTTGTAAAAAGGGCGCGGTCGTCTGGTCCCCTCCCCATGGTCTATTTTGTTTGGAGCCAAAGGCAGATGTAGGTTGACGTACTATTATGACGTCACTGGGGTTTGGCTGACGTCCGCTTGGTTCCCTGTCATCAAAAGAGAGGGATTGATATCTCACTAAGTTGTGCATTGCTTTTTTATTCGGAATACACGACACGGAAAAATGTTTATAAGAAAATGAAGCTGAAATGACTAAAGTCTTAAGAAAATCTTATCAAAATCACAAGGCTTAAATTTCCAAAGTTGATTATTTTTGTTGGCCAAAAATCGATGTTAAAGATAGAATTCAATTTCGAGTATAAAAAATCAACAAAGAAAGTGTAGTCAATTTTAGCCATCTTATTTTACGATTTTGTAATTTGTTAAAACAGCAGTTCTCGGGGCCTTCAAATTTTTAGAAGCTTGTAGATCTACAAGAACGTAGCTAATAAGCTTGAGAATTTTGAAAGTAATATAGTGGCATAACTAAATATTATTCTTGAGTACGTTTGGACACAACTTAATATTTTTAGCGAGTTTTAGAGCATGAACCACGTCCCTTGCGTCGGTTTTTACCAAGTAAACACCACCTCAAANAACAAGTAGCCTCCATTTTCGTAATTTAATAATTTTTCGTGTTTACATTGAATTTTGTTAGCAAGTTTGTCAATATTGATCCTGCTTTGTATTATCATTCATTTCTTTGTAATCGCGGCCAGCTTTTAGCAGGTACGTTGTTTGCGTTGTCATGGTGCCATTAATTAAAATACGGCAATCCTACCAGCTATCCTTTCCTACCCAAAAAATCATAATCGTCATTGGTGTATTGTATTGGTGGCAAGTGGCATACTGGTAGCGCTTGAAGATGTGTAGTGGCTTGTCTGATGAGACTTTTGTTGAGCTGAGTTGATTGTTATGATTCTTGGACGATAATTAATGCAAGAAGCCTTTTGAAGGTTCGAATTTGCTATTTGGGTGGTTTGTTTGCTGTAAGTGGTGACTTGAGGTTTCTAGATTATTTCTTTTTTCTACAAAGTAACTTGTTTACTGCTATTCTTCTTAGTTTTTCGACTTTTAGCATCCGAAAACATTTGCAATTGTGTTTCAATCTTGGTATTGGATATTATGCTATCGTACACTGTAATACTTTGCAAGATAGAGGCATGATATTTGTTAAATTTGACTATGGTCAAATCACTTTCATTTGATTACTAATAAATCTACGTACTTGTGTGTGATATTTAATTATCGTAACAACTGCATTGAGGAACACGCTCAGCTCTCATTTCTTTTATTTTACTATGATGCAGTAAAGTGAGCAGCTGAATTGGATAGGGGACATGGATATAGAAGCAATGAACAAAGTTAATAATATAGAGCACTAATACACGTTTTTTATTGGAAGTTGGTTTGGTCCAGTACTGAAACTTTCTTAACTTTTTCACGATTCCAGCATCAAAACTTTCTTAAGACTTTCTTAAAAATTCTTGCGTTCATATCTTTGCACATGTACATTAACAGAAAGTGAAACAGCTCCATGTACACTTGAAAAGATTATAAGTCTTAGTACATAACAGAAGTTATACTGTTAGAGGATAGCCAACATCACATACATGACATTTTGTACACAAATAAAGATAATTTTAAGTATATAGATATTAAAAACTTTCCTAATTCTCAAAAATCCAGTGCTGAGACTTTCTCAACTTGTTCACGTTTCCAGCATCAAAACTTTCTTAAGAATTTCTTAGCAAAAATTTTTGAGTTCCAATATTTTGCACATGCACATTAATGGAAAATGAAAAAGCTCCATGTACACTTGAAATGATGATATATTTTAATAAGTGTCAGAAGTTAAACTGCTAGAGGGTAGCCAACATCACATACATGACATTTTGTACACAGATAAATCGAGTTGTAGATACATAGACACCAAAGAGCTTTCTACAGTCTCAAGAATCCAGTACTGAACTTTCTTAACTTTTTGAGCGGCTGAGAGTGCTACTTTTTTATAAACCACCTAATTATAAACAACCCCAGTGAAGAATTGGGAAAATGTCTCCTTTCCCCCACTGTGTACGAGGCTTGCTATGATGTAGTTCTTGAGAAAGAGAGCCACGACGAACAGCTTTATGGAAAAGTCAAAACCAGAAAGAATTGTCAAAGCAGTTTAATGTTGATTTTACATTTCTCGCATTCTTGAAATATTGGCAAATAAGATAGATTTAGTTTTTGTTGAATATGTGTTGCTTGATATTGCAGCATGACTGAAGCATTCAAGAGCTGATCTTTCAATTCTTTCGCTTTGCTTTTGGTATCTCTTAATTTCATGCATACATTCTAAAAAGAACATAAACTATGATATGTTTTGTTCTCAAAGTCGCTGAAATATGGGAATAATTTAGGAATGATTCAGGAACAGTGCAAAATTCATGCTTTATCAAGACTTAGAGCTAGTTCATATGGTGAGCCATAGATGGCCCGAACCTACCATAGCATTGGTTCAGCAATGGTGCGACCGAAGGGGATGAGCCAGTGCTGAACCAATGAACAGCGTGACTGTGGCTCGAGCTGATGCTTTTCTGTGGTTTCATACGCTGAGCCGAAGATGAACTTAACTACTCAGATTGCTAAATGCATAGGTTCAGCTCATCTACGGCTCATCGTATAAACTGCACCGGTGCAACGTCTGTGCCGGAACGGAAAGTGTTACGGCTGAGCCTACCGTCTACACTTTTCCGTAACACTTTCTGCTCCTCCTACAGAAACGCTTTCTGTACCTGCTAAAAAAGCGTAACAACTCTTGTACCGTATCGGTTCGCCTCTTGCACCGGTGCAGTGTGCACGGGGTCTTAGATTTGATGTTTGGTTGAGCTCTCTTCTGGTTACGTTTTTTTAATTTAGATGCTAAATATATTAAATAAAAATCGAAACATCATTGACGTCATGCAGGGAATTCGAAGCCATGGCTCTGGCGTTACCCAGCCAGTAAACCTTGGTGTAGCATGAATTTTATTCTCTCCAAGGTATTGTTTTGTAATTGTGTTTAGTTGTTGTAATTTTTAGATTTATGTGTAAAACAATTTATTCTTGTTTTCTGTTTATTTGTTTCTTTTGATCAATTAGCACATTAACAAAGATTTGAAATGTTTTCCTTTAATTTCCAGGCGAATTTACACCTCTTGTTATCCATAATCTTAGACTCAAAATGAAAAAATTTTTAAGACCATAAAGTATTCTTATAGAAAAAGTAAATTACCACAGCACGAAAAAGCGGCAACATTCTTTTACATACTAAAAGCTTTTTTCATCCGACACTCATCAGAGCATGAAAACGTCGGATAGTGACCTGCAGGTTAACCGAAATATATATCCAGATGCAGTTACATGTGATAGGATGCGTCTAATTGGCCCNCCAAGTGTGACCAAAAGAATGTTGCCGCTTTTTCGTGCTGTGGTAAAATTCTGTAGTACCAACAGACTATTTAAGAAAATAAATTGCGTAATTTATGACAATAGTATATGTAGTTGCGAACAATTTGATTTGTGTTGAAGTATTTTAGACAGCCAATTGTTTGTTGATCTGAAGTGGCTTTTGGTGTAGTTGGGATAGTAGGATATTGATAGAACTTTTGACCGCAGTCAGTTCCCTCAAATTCTTTTTACACTAGTTTTTGTCGGTTGTGGTTTGTCATGTTGTAGTTGTTGATGCTCTTACAGGCCTGACACGTTGAAGAGAAGAAGAAATATCAATTTGCCATTTGAAACAGAGGAAATACACTGAGTTATATAAAGCTACGTTTTTGATCGACGTTTTGTTATGCGTTGAGACAATCAAGTCAGCGATATTGGTATCGGTAAGTGACTGAATTTTTCAGTTATTTAGCTTCTTGTTGATGATAAATTTTTAGAACGATTTGATTTGCTGGCAACGCAGTGGTACTTGCTCGTGAGAACTTAGCACTTCAAGTTAACGTCTGTGTTGAGGGAATTTGATTGTCGTTGCAATACCTCCAAAGATGGCCAGTTTTTCGCTTCGTTTATGTAGTTTTTGAAGTGGGGATGAAATTTTCTGCTCAGCGGTTTATTGTATAGATATTTGAATGGTGAGACAGGACATCCACAGGAAATATTCAGGGGCATCAGTTGCAGCTGGTTTTACCTTTGAAACAGGGAATCTTTTAATATATAAAGAAGTTGGGGGAAAGTCTCGACATGGCAATCAGATGTCCCCACTATCAAATATCCTTTTGTTGAAATTTATTTGAAAAACGAACTTGTGTTGTTTCCGTTTTCAACTTGTTGTTGTCTTGCGAATTTGTCAAGTTACTCGCTACTTCTTTGTGTTAGCATTTTCAATGGCTACCTTTCTGCCTTAGTTGAAAGCTGCTAGTACTTTACTATTTCAGGGTGAGAGAACCCCTGCAACATCTCTCGATGTGACCCCCCTATGAATCAACTCCTTGCCAATGAAGACTCCTTACAAGACCCCCTGATTTTAAACTGTTCATACGATGTGAAGCGACACGANATTGCATTTCATTTTCGTTACAATAGTATTGTGTGGTGGCTTCAATATGTACTTGATCTTAGTTATTATCAAGATCTCCATGCGAGAATTTTGATTTTCTAGCTGGACCGAACTTTGTTTGACCCTTTGCTATCAATTTTCTAGCACCTCAGGGGATCAGCTGCTGTTTACTGCAAATAATTGAGTGAGTTTGTTTTAATACCTTTTTGTGGTTGGTAATTTCATCTGTGATTTATTCAATCGGATTGTTAAACAAGACTAATCAACCAATCAGTAATTTCATATGTATGTGGGTAAACAGTTGTAGATGGTGAATCATCTCGCCTTTTGTTCCCCCAATCGCCCAATCAACCATTTAATCAACCAAACAGTAGATCAAACAACCAATCGATGGATCGATGATCTTCTACATACCCTCACTAGCTACTGAAAAATTATTGAATCAAAGATTGATCAATCAGCAGTTGATCATTTTATTTTTGATCAGCCAATAAACCTTCAGTCAATCAATCACTCAATCACTCAATCATTCAAGCACATGATTAATCACTTTATATATTGCCCCACAAATTTGGTAGCTAGTGATTCATCTTAATGATCATCAATGTGCCATCAGTAGTAGTTTTAAAATGTCTACACTGGTTCGATGCTAGAAGCACTGTTGTCAATGACAAATTTGTTGGAAAAATGTGTTTACATCATTTAAAGTGAAAGTAATTGCTTCTTTGATCATTTCAATATGTAAATGGTTATACTCGATGGCTTTCACTTTCATGATAAAGAAGCTTTCACTTTCATGATAGAGAAGCTTTCACTTTCATGATAGAGAAAAAAGTTGCCCTCCAAGACCTCAAAGTGCACTCTTATGCCCGAAAATCTTCGGCTTGCTCGAAGGTTGTGCATCAGCGTCTGGCCTGGAATCTAGGGGAAGAGAATTCCGGCGTGTGTAACTTCGCGAGTAGTTGGCTTTTGAAACTGAATGGATTAGGATTTCGTTTGTTACTGGCTTGGGTTGGTACTGTTCAGACGTAGTTTTTTGCGTACCGCGCAGATTCCCTCCGCACCTTTGACGAGCAGTTTACATGGAATGTACCTTGGCTAAGACCTCAAAATGACGAACCTCAGACTTCAAGGAGTGCATCAAATTGCCTATTTGGTGCCCCGTAAATAGTGTTCTAAAGGGGACACGTGTCCCCACCCCCGGCTAGCACACCACTAGTTAATATTGCTTGAGTTCTGCACTCTCAACTGCTATTCCTAAGCCTTAATGATCTGTCTAATGTGAATCTGTTTTTTATACATATCCATAAAAGTTACAATAGAAATTTTCAATACTGACAAAATTACACACTACAATACTACTAGAACAATACGCCAGGGAGCAAACGACTATGACTACCCTTTGGCCACTTGAACACAAAATGGAAAACTACAGTCGGTCACAGCTCAGATGCCACAAAATGTCTGTGAGACGAAACAATGGGTGTTTTTTTGGTTGTGAAAATTGTCCAGGGGCGTTGTGACTCCAGAATTAGGGCCGGGCAATTCTGATAACTTGGGATCTCAGTAGCAACCTCTTTGTGAATCTATTGTAGTCTCTTAATCAGTTGATAATTAAAACACCTCGCATATTATTATTGAGACAGAGTTTTCCATTCAATGCTGTACCTACGGTCCATTAGTGCTGAATAGTTTCCTTGATATACTATTTATTAACTCATTTCCAATTACATTCATTACGAAGCTACATAGTTGAAGACGTCTTTGCTGGAATGGAGGTAATTGTTTGTAGGCAGGGTGAGATCAAAATGAAAAATCATACAGTTTAATTTTTGTCTTATGCCTCTTTGTGCTATTTTCTCACAAAAATTTCACGTAAACAATTTAGCACTTGTTGATGATCGATTGTTCCCCGCTACTATCCACCTGTAGAAACTCATACTTTAGTAAAAGTCCGTTATGTGCTGTTTAAATAGGCCAAGCACCTGCCTTTCTTTACGTACCGTTGCTATGGGATCAGAGTGGCTGATGCTAACGTAGTGTTTCGTGCTCCTATCTCGTGTTTGATCTAACTTGGATTAGATTGAGCAAGCCGATCGTTTCCCAAATCAATGTTGATGGGTAGAGAGGCTCAAGAAGCCAGTTATAAAGCGTGTTTGATTCTATGAGTTTGCAGATGTGTTTTGCTACCGTGGTATGATGCTATGACTCTTACTTTTGATCCTCAGTTTGAATACAATCCTTTTTCTCTGTTTTTTTGGGTAGATTTCAGTCGCTGTCAACGATGGCAGCAACTCTCCTAGGCAAAGGATTCCCGTTTAGCTTCATGGTTTTTCCAATCCCCAACCTCTTCCATAATTTATTATCATTTTAAACATTGTTTATGTTAGTACAATTAATTTTTCCTCAGCTTCATGACTCGGGACGCTTTCAACGTTTTTAATTATTCAAGTTTCTTGTCTTGAATTTGTCGCTGTTTTTCATATTATTTAATAAAATAATAAGTTTTTCAGTAGTTTATTGTAAAAGGTTGTAAGACCTTATGAATTGTCATTATCTTATTCTACTGTCAATCTTGTTTTCTTTGTGAAAAGTAGTGGACTGTCGCAATCTCAATATCTTATCTTTCTCCCAGCTATCTTCTCTTTCTATATTGAATTTGAATGCCTTTGGATCTTTCTAATTATCAATCTTACATCAAACGACCCTCTTTTATTCGGGAAGTAAATTGGTTGTAAATATGATTTCAACCTTTATGTTCCGTCAATGTGTCGATATACCTTCATTTCTCCATACAAAATCAGAAAGCTCTAAAAATAAAATTTTGATTTTTGGATTATGAAAATGTTTAAATTTAGTAAATTCTTTCCAATGAATGGGAGTTTTTTCATATGGCTTTGGGAGGAAGAGCAGCATGCACTCAAATTTACTTAGCGTCACCTTTGCAAACATGCACTGTAGCAGTTTTTGATCAGAATCCTAGCAAATTTCTGCCAAAAGTCTTCGAACACTTTCTGTGCTTTTTGCTCTAGACGAACAAAAACAATCCCCTCCCCCGTAAAACATTGTTGTCTGAAGGGCATATGACTAGCACGTTTGGGTGACGTGATGCCATTCCAAGTAGCTAAGGGGCTGTTCAATAATTACGTCACGCTAAATTAGGGTTTTTAGAACCACCCATCCCCCCTCGTCACGCTCCGTCACGGTTTCATTTGAGATCCCCTTGCGTGACGTCACTCTAGGCAGAGACAGCCCCCCTCTTAACAAAATTCCAGTACATATGCAACACATGAAAAATTAGAGTAATGCAAGTCTTCTTTTGAATATATAACAAATTAACAAATTTAAATATCAAGTCAATCGCTTCTTCGGTTTTGATAAAAGTTGATCAATCACTTGTCCAGATTGGATCCATATCATAATAAAACTTTATTTGAAATTTTTTTATACCGTGACGCCACGGACTTGAAATAAGTACTACCCACCCCCTCTTTTACCGTCACGCTGCGTCACGAAAAACCTGAAGAACCACCCACCCCCCTAGCGTGACGTAATTATTAAACGGCCCCTAAGGGTCCTTGCTACCGATTCAACATTGTATAGGGGGGAACGGAGGTTTATATTCTCGTTAATACCATGGGAATAGGACGGGAGTAGAAAGTTTTCGAAACTGTATGAGCGTTCCAAGTACTTTTGGCAGACTTAATAGCAATTTGAAAATGTTTGTTTTCTGTTTTGGTCTGATAGTTAGAATATGCATTTGCATTTTCTGTCAAATTTCATACCGAAAATCCAAAGTAAGCATTTATTAGAATTATCTGTAGTCCAATCATATATTTGCAATGCTCTTTCCTGTTGGTACTACAGACCTTCACTACAGCACGAAAAAGCGGCAATATTCTTTTGACATATTTAAAAACTTTTATCGTCCGACTCTCGTCAGAGTATCACGAAAACAGCTTTTAAGTACGTCACCGCTTTTTCTTGCTGTAGTCGTGTTCTCTTCCTTTATGTAGTTTTTCTTAGCCAACCTCCCTTTCAAATACCACACAGTATAAATTTTGCGATATTTTCAGTGATGTTGCTGTTGTTGCTTTTCCACCCAAAGTGACAGCTTCTTCAAAGTTATGAGTAATGATCATTTTGCCAATGCCACCGGCAATTCCTTTTAGAACTCTATTTGATTGACATTGATACCGAAAGATTCCATGTACGCTATACCAGATAATCAGTTTTCCGGATAGATATTTATGCCGAAAGGCTACGTTCACATGATACCGGATGAATGTTTATCCGTTTGCACTAGAAGCCATAAAGCTCAATGATTTTTCTTCCGAAGGTATTGGCTGCATGCCGGATTCCTTTATGTCTTGGAATTTGTAAACATGCCAGCCTGATGTTTCGGTTGCTTTGCACGCATTCATTTTTTTATCCGCTCCAGTCAGCACGGGAGCGCGTCGGCAGTACGATCTGTTGTAATTCAAATGAGTATCTTCTCATCATTCTGTTCGCGGGCTGCCGTAATCTGTTTGTCTGAGAGTAGAGTGACATTGTACTTTCAGACGAACAGATTACGGCAATCTGCGAACGGAATGGTGTGCAAAATCTCACTTGCATTATGATAGATAGTAATGTCGACGCGCTCGCGCGGCTGACTGGAAGTTAGCTTAAAGTTGGAAGCACAGTTCTACCCTTGGTGTCAAAGCTCATTTCTTCAGCCTGAGTAGTCGTTGTAAAATATTTGAGACAATACACTGAGCAGTAGGATGTACTGCATCGACGCTTTGGGAATTGAACTGACGGTGATTTCAAGTCATACGGCAAACAACTCCACCTGTCTGCCATGTTCATGTGCCCTCAAAAACAAATTGAA
The DNA here is from genome assembly GCA_900291935.2 of Cassiopea xamachana. Lineage (NCBI taxonomy): Eukaryota > Metazoa > Cnidaria > Scyphozoa > Rhizostomeae > Cassiopeidae > Cassiopea > Cassiopea xamachana. The sequence continues at coordinate 13,142,154 of OLMO02000252.1, forward strand.
GTAACCTCTCTTTGAAATCCACATGAAATAGCTATGCATAGAGAATATCTACACATACGATATTCCCCAAACAGTTTTTATGTCGTTTTCGCATCAGAGTAAACATTGATAATGCAAAACGGATATAAACATTAGATAGATATCTTGCGAATTATATATATATATTCAAAATCAGGTTTACAATTTCTCAATTGATTATTAGAATTTTATATCCGAGCAAATTTTCTCGTTGCAGTCC
>OLMO02000252.1:13297925-13321849 GCA_900291935.2 Cassiopea xamachana
CGTTCCCATTAACTATGGGGAAGCAAATTGGAGATGATGATGATAACTTTGATTTGAGAAGATTTAGTGGAAAGTTCAAGGTAACTATGTTCTCTTTGATATCATTTGGAAGGCTTCTAGTAACGTTTTAGTAGAGAATTTATCGCAACGGGAATTTTGCTGTGTCTCACCATCAAATGCTGCATATTATGACTTTCCTAATTTTGAAAATGACTTCCCTGATTTTGCAGAAACCCTGGATACGCTTACTCAGGGTTGCAACCAAAGCAGGGAAATCAGGGAGGGTCAGGGGATTTCATTTTCAATCAGTGAAGATCAGAGAAAAAGAAAAACATTTTGAAAAATTATAGAAAACTAGGGAAGTTTAGAGTTACTGTTGTTTAATTTTAGAGAGGTGACTTTCTTTAGACTCAGTCACACATCTAGTTGGTTGTGACAATTGCCAAGTTGTCCCCTTGTTCATAGAATTTCGTTCTGTGCAGTCATTTCGAATTGCAGTTCCACTTTTTATGGAACCAAAAGTTTGAACTGGAAAAAAATAGGTCAAGGCGCTCCCAGACCCCACATCTGTTAAAAGAAATGATAAGAATATCAGGGAAAATCAGGGAAAAAGAGTAACATTTTACGAAAGACATCAGGGAAAATCATGGAATTTTGTCTTGAAATAGCAATAGCAACCCAGTATTAGTACGTTGCATGATGTTGCATGGTGTTGTCGGATGTTGCTGTCAAATGTTGATATTCGTTGTAGTGTCCTTTTGTTATATGCTAGTGTACTGTTTTATATTCATTATATATGAAGCACTTAGTTGTATCTTATACATATTTATTTCATTATTCTCTACTGTGTTTATAAAGAGCTTTAATCAGATTTATTCAGCTGCGTTTTATTGATGTATTTTCTTCTTTTCTATTGCATTGTATTGTACTATATGATGTTGTTTTTGTTTTCTTCCTATCTTGTTGCTTGCTTATGTTTTGTATTGTATGCTGATTTATGTATGTAGTTTTAACCTATAGCAACAAAATCTCTCCTAAATTTCATTCAACAATGGCACTGCAATTTTAAATGCTTTCAAGTGCTTTTGTCCTAAATCCATTGTATGCTTTCTGTTTTTAGGGACGTATACGAATTTGGAAAGCAGAATCATTGCCAGACAAGTACAACGATATCGAAAATTTCAAGCCAACATTCAGAGAACATAAACTGTTGAAATACGACCCTGTAAAAGTTTTAGTGAGAGTTTATGTTATTAAGGTATTTGCTGTTTAAAGCTACTCTGTTCTTTGTGAAATGCTAGTTTTGATTTTGCCATGTTTATTCTCTCAAATTCTGCAGTCTGTTTAAAGTTCAATTGAATATTATTCGATGTTCATCAGGGGTGATTTCTAAAAATTTTAACAAGGGGGGCTCTAGGTGCATTGTCAGAAAGTCGCCCCCTGAGTCCCCCTGGAAATCACCCCTGATGTTCATGTGCCCTACTTCTTAGCAATTTTTAGATCTAAACTGGGACAGAGCTTGTCCTTACAGGTGTTTACAATGCTTGACTGTAGTTCAGATTTTATATTAATGCTATGAATATTTATATATCCTCTGCTATTCTAGTTTAAAATTAAAACTATTTTCCCTTTCATTTAGGGATCGAATCTCAAACCTGCAGACCCAAATGGGAAGGTGGGTATGATCTCAATATATTTAGACATTCAAGAGTGTTTTCGGAGCTTGCTGTTTTTTGTACGTTCTATGATTTTATCAACCTGGTTTTTTAGATTGGTTATGTAAATTTTATTTGGTATTTTGTTGTACTGGTACTCATCAAGTCTCAAAATTGCGTAGCCCATCTTCTAAAGAAAAGAAAGAAAGCAAAAAATTTGGGAAAGAATTGCAAGCCAGGGGATCAGGGATGTCACGAGAACCCTTCAATTGGGGAGGTGTAAGGCTGAATTTACCTGAATTTACGCGGTTAATAAGATGTGCTATTGTCACTAATAACTATTTATTTCTACGTCTTAAAGTAATGTTCTTTGGCTATTCACAAGCGGTAAGGGCAGGAAAGTAAGCAGTACAGCAAAAACTTTCAACGTATTAGACGTTCTCTAGTACCTAGTGTCTGTTGCAGGTCCCGCCATGGTTGGGTCCAGAAAATTTTTCAAAATATACGTTCTCAGAAGGCAGGAAAACGCTACTTTGAATTTGGGTTTTGCAAATAACAGAGCCATTTTGATAATCTTTTAAGCAGAATTACAGAAAGTATTTTAGATGTTCTTTCGCATCTTGTGTCTAGTAGAAGGCCCAAAATGATTGGACCGGAGAAACTTTTTCAAGATAAAAGTTCTCAGAGGGCTCAAACACTATATTTTCAGATTGGTTTTTGCAAATGTATTATTTCATAAGAGAACCATATTGCTAATTTTTTAAGCAGAACTCACAAAAGTGTTTTAGGTATTCTTTCGTATCAAGAGTCTACTATTATGATTAGTTTTTGCAAATACAACAATTGCTTCCTTTAATTTGTTGCGTTTAATAGTTCGCCAGAGAGAGACAAGAATTCGTTGACTGCTTTCTATCGATTCCCAAATAAGACTGACTTATACTCTACACAATGCAAGAGGTTCTGCACATGTCAATTAGTGCCCACTAGGGTCAAGGGTATGATGACAACTAGGCAGTTAACACAATCATTACAAACCGAACGTTGTTAATAATCTCTTTCAATAGTAGGTGATCAACAAATTAAAAAGTGGATTAAAAATTACAAAATACTATAAAATCCTAAATATAAGGCCCCTGAAAATAAACCCCATGCTTTTGTTTTTACTTGTGTTTATTATTACTTTAATTAATCATATTGTATTCTGCTGAATGGTTTTTGTGTTGAAATACACGTTTTTTTATAAGAAAATCGTTATTTTGCCTGAGCCTCAATTTTCTTAACTTTTCCCGAAATTGAGCCTGAGATTTTCTTAACTTTTTCTTAACTTTTACTGAAACAAACTGGCTATAGCTGTTTAAACTATCGTTAATAATACTGTATACATGAATTTGAATTCCATCTTTAACATTTTGAATGCAATAACGACAAAATACCGAGTTTTTTGCCTATAAAAACTCTTAATTTTGGAAATTGAATCTCGTGATTTTCTTAAGATTTTCTTAAGATTTTGACGATTTGAGCCTCATTTTCTTATAAACTTTTTTCTTATAAAAAAACGTTTATCAATTTAAATGAGAAAAATAAGAATTTAGCTGACAAGTCATAGAATCCCTTGATTGGGGTGGAAAGTATCAATTCTTTATTTTCATATTTTATTGTAGCTAAGGGAGTCCCGTGGATTTCACAAGCACACCATTAATTCCTGAATATAAGACCCTCCTGTAATACTCGATTTTACCTCCGTTTCCCCTGTTTCCTTCGGGCTTGGAAGGTGCCTCTGAGAGGACTTTAGTTCTGGCGCGAGCATTTAGGACCGGATGCCCCATCCTGACGTCACCAATGGCATGCGGTGGGCCTCGAACCCAGGGCCATGTTGGTCTTAGATGAGTGCATTACCGCTAGGCCACGGCTGCTCTCATAAAACACTTCTGTAAACTATCCACAATATCCTTCTGAATATGAGCTCCAGGGCTTACAGTTGTGATTTGGTGTATAATGTTAAGATTCAATGGAAAACACAAGCATGATTGAAACGACCGTTATCTTGTACTGTGACTCTCATATTTTTTCACAAAAAGTTTGCACACATCAAGTTTGCCCGCTTGTATCGCATGTAACTTGTATAATACAATTTCACAAAGCAGTGATGATCTATGAGTTAATGAATGGTCTCTACCCAGACAGTCTAAAAAGTAGACTTCTTCCCAGATCTTATTTATCGAACTACTCAGTAGGAAACCAACTGGATCTGGACGTTGCAAGGTTGAACCTAGAGTTCTCCGAAAACAATGTCTTTTATACTGGAGAAAAAACTAGGAACTACATACCATTGCCTATTCGAACAAGTTCCACAATAACTACATCAAGAGGAAATTGAAGGAGCTCCTTCAAATTAGCATCCTTCCCGAAGCACTATCCCTAGGGAGACCAGTAATTCCCCTAGCTTTTTTGCTTCTTTGTTGAGGATTTCGTTTATATTATGCTGTAGTAGCTGGCAGATCTTTGTGAGTAAACATATATGATGATGAATGTGAAATTTCTATTCCTCCTACTCAGAGATAGCGCTACCGGGGGGCATGGGGGCTGTATTCTCCTACAATCTTACCGAGTCCCCCCTCGGCACCTAAAATTTTGCCCCGTCAGCACTGCCATAAACTCCATCACTTTTTCTAGTTTTTTAGCCAATGCGATAGATTTTTTCTGTTAAAATTCTTTGCCGTTACTCATTGTTGGCACTTTGGCAGCACTACCCCCTCCCCACCAGTATTTCTTCTTTGGCGCCACCACTGTTCCACCTTGGGTCCATGCACCTTCTGGAACAACACGACACTCTCCAGTGACTTCGGCCACAATCTTCTGGGATTACTTTGAACTTTTTTGCAGTTTTACGCATTAAATGTTGTTATTAATCTCTTTGCTTGGACACCAAATACTAAAATTTTTGGCATACCAAGTCACCTGTTAGTCCAAAAGTCCTTCAGAACATAGCCCCCCCCAAATTTATACCTCTCGAATTTTAATCTACCAAGAAGCACTTACAAACCTCTATAAGCCCAAGGTTTATATTCGAGATTTAACAGTATTTCGTTGATATAAATTCTATTTTCATCTTCTTTATTTGCTCTAATTTAATTTGATCTTTGTAAAATTTCTCTTCACAGGCGGATCCATATTTGGTTGTTACACTTGGAAAGCATAAAGTTAATGATAAGAAGAATGCTGTCACTAGGCAATTGAATCCAGAGTTTGGTCGGTACGAATCACTTTATTTGTGACATTTGTGGAATATTCCTGCTAGAAGAGTCAAATTAGAATCCGGCTGCTGCGTGGACCAGGGGCGGATGGCCGGTCGGGTCATTCGGGCGAATGCTGGAAGGGCCAGCTGGGTAATGAGGAAGCGTTAAATTCTGAATATGAAGAACTTCGTAATGTATATATGAAAGAACTGGCATTCAAAACTGTGGATTTATCAGACATCTGTAGCCTTTTGCAATATCTCTACCCACCGATTTGCGCTTTCTAGAGTCAATGAGCCGGTTTAGTCAAACTGTGCCCTGGTCGAAAAAATATGGCCAGCCTGCTCCTGGCTTGGACCATTGCATTTCAGCGTAAATTTCAACAAATTCATTCAATTCAATTCAATTCAGTTCAATCCATCAGCAGAATAGTAGTATCAGGAGATATTTTTTAAACTTTGATCAGCCATTACGTTGTGAACTGATCTTAGTATTTTTACTCTCCCTTGATGTTCTTTTTCCTTTCTGATATCAATGTTCTTCCTCTGCCCTACCTTTCTAACTCCAGCCATCTTCCCAAATTGAGCTATGTCTTCATATCAACGGTATACCTTGTCCTTGTCACTGTAGCTTGTCAATCAATCCTTTGATGTATGAAGTAGTCTATAACTTTTTACATTTTCATTTTGAGTATTCATTTTCCTGCAGGATGTTTGAATTTGAGGCGGAATTGCCATTTGATAACCTTCTGACAGTCCAAGTCTTTGACTGGGATCTTGCCTCATTTGATGACTTTATCGGCGAAACCAAAATTGACATTGAAAACAGATATTACAGCAAGCACAGAGCAACTTGTGGGCTGCCCCTCGTGTATGACCCGTAAGTATACAACATTCGAGCATGCACCATGCTTTACTTCTAAGTACAGGAAACACACAGACTGTTAATAGCAATGCTTCTATTATCCATGTCATATGCTGAAGGGTGATGCCTCGGCCTTGATGTAGCTAGGAATGGAGTACCAACAGGGTTAATTCCATATCAGATCATCCAGCGTAGGGGTGTCCGAACCAGGGCTCGCGGGTCAAATGCGGCCCGCCATCCAGTTTAAGTTGGCCCGCATAAAATTTTGTGTATCATATATGTCTGTATATATTATTAAATTTTTGCAAAACTTGAAGACATTTCTTATAATGAAAAGTCCAAAGTACCATTGAGGGCAATGTTATTGACACCATTTACGCAGACGAGCTAGAAATCCACACAGTATCGACGCATCACTGTGCTATTCTTTGTGTGTGGCTAGGCCCGTTGCATATTATTCTGTGTTTGGCCCTTACTACAAAACTTTGGATACCCCTGATTCAGCCCATTATACCACTCCCTCAGAATTTTAGCTATAGCCTCAAGACGTAATCATTTCATAGCAACAAAATTTCACTATTTTTGTTTTTGTGACATACCCCAACAGATCACCATTCCACTGCATCTTTCCAGTGATGCAAGAATCATAGCATTCAATGTTGTTCGCTATTTAAGGTTATTTGTTGTCATATAGTTTAAGTTGATGACTTGGTCTTGATAAAGCCAGGAATTGAGTACAGACTGTCTGAAAAAAAGCTATTACTAAGAGTAGTTTTAACCTTCAAGACTTTCCTAACATATCATCATTATATTCTACTTCATCTTTCCTACAATGCAAACATTACTTGATGCTGTGGACTATTTTTTGTTCGTCCTTTCATAGGCATGGATGTTGCAAGTGGCGAGATTCCATGAAGCCGTCACAGATATTGCTTGATCTATGCAAGCGAGAAGGTCGTCCACATCCCGAATTCATTGAAAATGAATGCAAAATTGGGACAAAGAGATTCATTCCTAATAGCAAGTCTTTCAAGGACGAAAAAGGTACTATCAAGATTTTTGCAACTATTTCCGATATTAAAGTACGTTTGTCGAGCATGGCCTTACACAATAGCTCCCAGTCTGAATTGCAATGCTAAATAATGATTTCAAAATCAAACTTAATGCCTGGAGTAACTATCTTTTGACACTGGCAGTTTTCCAAAATTAGCGTCTACCTCAATAGTAGGAACTCTCCTCTACTACACGGAAGATACCTTAATGTTATCGGCTATTTTCTATTTTTATTGATAGTATTCTACCACAGCACGAAAAAGCGGCAACATTCTTTTGACATACTTAAAAGCTTTTTTCGTCCGACACTCATCAGAGTATGAAAACGTCGGATATTGACCTAAATGTTAACCGAAATATATATCAAGATGCGGTTAATGTGTAAGGATGCGTCTAATTGGCCCCAAGTGTGACAAATTAGGACCTATTACCATTCTTTACTTGATGACTCAATTAGACGGGGCCAATTAGACGCATCCTAACACATTAACTGTATCTGGATATATATTTCGGTTAACCTTTAGGTCAATATCCGACGTTTTCATACTCTGATGAGTGTCGGACGAAAAAAGCTTTTAAGTATGTCAAAAGAATGTTGCCGCTTTTCGTGCTGTTGTAAAATTCTGTAGTATCAACAGACTATGATAGTATTCTATGCTATATTATATTATACTTATTATTATTACGTTTTTTGTTATATCGTAATCGTGTTACGTTTTGTGATAACTCTTGAATGTTGCTGGCTACATTTTATCATTTAACGTTTTCGTTGAACGTTTTTCGTATTATCTTTCACGGACTAGTTAAACAGCTGATTGCGGAGTGAATTGCGCAAAAGTTATGGTTCATTTCTTCTTAGGCAATTCTACTCCATCAAAGGAGCATGCAGCTCTGAAGGCTCTCAGGGATTTTGCAACACTCGAAGATGGCTATCATCTAGTGCCGGAACACATTGAGTCAAGAACATTATACCGTCCTGATAAACCTGGAATAAGTCAGGTACGATTATCTGTTTTACCATGTCAAATTCTTTTTCCTCATATGCACTTGCCTACAACGATCTTACTATTTGGTTCATCTTTATTTTATATAGGGCACAGTTGAAATGTGGGTTGACATGTTTTCTATGGAAGGGCCTTCTCCTGGACCTCCTGTCGATATTGCCCCAAGAAAGCCAGAAGAGTAAGTCGAATTCCAGAAAATTTTTCATATTGCAGTATTGTCTTCTAGTTCACGCTAATTCACCAATTAAATATCTGGGTTTCGTTGCGACACGCCTTATATGGCATTTTACAAAATAGTAAGAATCACGTGGTACTGAGAACACTATATTGAGGAAACTGATTGGCCACAGTTATGCTAGGTTCAAACTATAGATTTATGTCTATAGATTCAAAAAGTCATCGAAAAATAGGAAGAAGTCGGGTAGACTCTTATCTACAGAAACAAGTGTTGGAAAACTATTTGCGCGCTCTGCCTAATGAAGTAAACATAGAAAAAGAGATGCCTGAAACATTTATCTATGCTTAGATATTGTAAAATATGGAAACATAACAACGAAAATGAAATTCTATCTTTCTATCGACAAAAATCTATGAGAAGTAGAACATGTTCTACTTCATCGACAAGTGAGTCATCGACTTTCTTCGAACGAGGCGTCTTTGCTTGCACTTACCGACATTCTTCGTTTTGTCGATGACTTTCCGAATCTATAGACGAAAATCTACAGTGTGAAGCCAGCATTTGTTGGCTCCTCTTATTGTAAATGAAAGCAAATTTCTTAATTTTCCAGATTCGAACTGAGAGTAATCGTTTGGAATACCGATCACATCCCACCGGCTGATACAAATGTTTTGACGGGTATCCCAAGCAGCGATATTTATGTCAAAGGGTTTGTGAATTTTCCATTTCGGTATCAACATTTATCATTTTTTAATCATCTCAAGTCATTCTCTGATACTTCGATTCAGAATCCACATTCGAACTCTTTGTGTTTACAAAACATACGAAATCTTCCTGTCACTCACATGGGACGTGCAGACGAGTGGTGGGAAGCACATTTTTGAGTACATGATTGACTTTGATCAAGATTATGCCTGCATAAAATGAGAGAGGAGGCCGACATTTTCGAAATTTTGTGCGTACGTGTTTGTAAATTATTCCCAATTGATTTCATTGCTAACCGGAGTGATGGCCCAGTGGTAGAGCGTCTGCCTCACAACCGGAGGTCGTGGGTTCGAGCCCCGGCCGAGTCATACCAAAGACTTTAAAAATGGTACTCACTGCCTTCTCGTCTGGCGCTCGACATCTGAGAATGGAGTGGGAAAGTTAAACTCGCAGAGCTACCAGTGGACCAGCCCCCTGTTGTAGCTTTCACTGCATTCGCAGACGCGTGGCCTAGGGCTATAGAAACGGAGATAGGCGCCGCCTTATGCGCCATTGGAGCGGGAAAGGACTTTGAATTTTTTTTACTTTGATTTCATTGCTAGTACTTTGTTACATTAATTCATTTCATTTAATTTCTTTAATATCTATGCCCTAATCTTTATCAGCATACAATGAAAAATATGTTGAAATATATAAATGTTTTAAAATGTAACTCCCATAATGAATACCATACATACCACAGTTTGCAAGAAAATGCTGCTCTTCCTAGATACCATGCTTTAGGGATAATTCCCAGTGTAGCAGGTACTCTTTCCGTCTTCTTTTGTACACGAAAATAGTGGGGCTTTTCCTTATTTGGAGAGTTATCTTATTCCACAATTCAGCCACGAAATGATAAATAGGTCTTGTTTGCTATAAAGATTCTTTAATGGTATTGAGACAGAACTTACGCCCTTTCTTTCCATTCGTTAAGGTATTTGTGTATGGCATCTATTTAAAGTGCTTTTCATTTAAGTGTCTGGACAATTGGGAACCTCTTTGCGAAAAGTCTTAAGCCAAATCCTATTCTTTATATTCCTAGTCACTTTTATCTCATTTTTTTCATTTCATTTAATATTTAAGCACAAACAAAGCCTTTCAGCAAGATAATTATACCTAATTACAATATGGGGACAAAAAAGACAAGAATACAAATAAAAGGAGTTGCAGCTTTACCAATGGGTCGTGCTTTGGCCTTGAAAGTTCAGATAATGCTCTCTAAGATGTTTTTAAAGCGAGCGAGTGACTCTTGTTCTCGAATAATGTCCGGAATTTCATTCCAATTTTTGACACCTGAGAAGTAAAAGCTTCTCTTTGCATACTCTGACCTGGCTTTGAGAATTTGCATATCTCTATGATTTCTGGTTCCATACTCAGAAATCATTGATCTTTCTACAAATTTATGGCGAAGATTGTCAGGGCGCAGACCATGTAGAATTTTATATGCCATGACTCCTTGATCGAAGGAGATCAAAGACTTTACATCTAGCCAATTACAGTTCCACCCATCTTTGTATTTGGTATTTTCTATAAGCTTCCTTGCCCTTATTTGTACTCTCTACAATTGAGCTAGTTTGGTGTCGGAAGGAGCATTCCAAATGATGTCACCGTAGAGAAGATGGCTTTCAGAAAGGGGATTATACACGTGTTCAAGCTTTCGTTGGGGAAGGATGTCTTTCAACTTTCTCAAGGAGCTTATGCCCCCTTTGAGTTTGTTTTGACAGTTTTATATTGCTCTTCCCAGTTAAGGCTTTCATCGATGTTAATCCCTAAATATGTTATCTTCTCGAACCTTTTGATAACTTCATTATTAAGGACAAGATTTGGTACCCTATTTAGTTTTTCTTCTATGGCCTACAACCATAAATTCACTTTTGCTTGCATTCAAGTAATCTAGATGAATTTCTTAACTTTGTCTGTTTGTTGTAGATGGTTGGAAGGCCAGATTGATGATATTCAAAAAACTGATGTTCATTATCGGTATGATTTTCTTGATTTCATTAACTCCTCGTACTTTCATGATTGATGTTTTGAAGCCATCAGCCTCAGTACTTTACCACTGCAGAAAACCCTTCTGTTTTTGGTTTTGCATTCTCAAACATTTTAATTCCATTTCGTCCACATTTATATTTTTATGTACTTGAGGTTGATATGAGGTTAATGCTATTAGCTAACTTATTTATAAAAACGCTTCATTGTTTCCCTTTAAAGACTACATTTTTGTGTACTCTACTTCATAGACCCCGTTTGTACTGCTACGGATAACTTTTTGATCCGCATCACAAGTGTTACGGATTGGCTTTCTGTCTGCACTATTCCTAACAATCCGTAGAAAAACTGATACGGTCCTCCATATCACTCTTGGTCCTTTTAGCAAAAGTACCATAAATGATCCGAATAACAAACAATTAGGCATTATAAGGCCCCATTTACTCTTCTATGGGTCATTTTTTGATCCGTATCAAAAGTGATTCGTAGCTGTGTAAGTGGAGCCTTACAGTACATGACCAGTACTCGCTGTTTCATTCAACCAGTGCAAATAGTCTGTCCTGGGAAGCCTTGAATTCCCTCAATAATTTCAGTTTTAAATCATTCTGGCATGCTTTGTGCATTAATTATAGCTTTGAACTATGTACGACTGATAGTTGAAATAAATAATGAAACATCTGCTTAATAACGGATATGTTTTTACCTGATACAATTTAGATCAACTGATGGTAATGGGATGTTCAACTGGAGATTTGTCTTTCCGTTTTTGTTTCACCGGGCAAAGCAGAAATTTGTAACAAAGAAGAAGGTACAGTAATCATAAGTTAACATTACAGTATCTGTTAGTTTTGCTTTCCTACAAATTTCCTCATTCCGTCCTTTCTCGTTCTTTTTTCGTTCTTTCTGTCATCCGTCCGTTCGTTTGTTCGTTCGTTCTTTCGTTCGTTCGTTCGTTCGTTCGTTCGTTCGTTCGTTCGTTCGTTCGTTCGTTCGTTCGTTCGTTCGTTCGTTCGTTCGTTCATTCGTTCGTTCGTTCGTTCGTTCGTTCGTTCGTTCGTTCATTCTCACATTTGTTCATTTGTTTATTCGTTCGTTTGTTTATTCGTTCGTTCGTCGTTCGTCTTATTTCGTCGATTTGTTCATTTCTTCATTCGTTCATTCGCTCATTCATTATATGTTTATCCACTTGTTTACTCATATTGCTTCTCACCCCTTGCTAAGTAGTGAGTCTGTTTCTTTTCATTCATGAGCCATTTATAAGTAGTGAGTGAGTCAGGAATGATACAGTAGTAAATCATTTATGTAATAATTCATTTCTCCATTTGGTTTCCATATCTTTTATTCATTATTTATATCTTTTATTTATTTGTATATTTACGTTGATCAACGGCTGTTTATTTTAAAGCTTTCAATCTTCTTTGTTGTTTTAGGCCAGCATCATCGGTTTCGATGAATGGGAAGAGACTCACGACCCAATGCTGCGTTTGGAAGTCCTTGATGCGGATGTATTTAGTTCTGACGATTTAATTGGTGAGCACAACACATTCTTGTTGGGTATACGAATCCTTCAAGTTCAGGAGCTAACGATCATTCCCCAAAGGGACTCTAAGAGCATGCGTAGAAGTCATGTTATCAGGTAGCTTTGTCGTAGGCAGTGGAATGGCATAGTGGGTGGCTCGCGCATGGCAATAGATTCCCCGGCCAATGATTGGCTTTAAACTTCAACGAATAAACAATAGGTCTTAGCCATGTGGGCAGTCCTCGATATCCCCAACAAATTCAGCAATCCCCATCATTTAATGATAGTCCCATTGAGAAATTTTGACTGTTTCTAACTGCAAAAGAGGGTATCTGTTTTGTTTCAAATCATTTGAATACAAAGCCCCACTAATTACAATCCAATGTTGAAATCGCAACGCTGCGTGGCCTCCTTCGCAAACAAACCGAAATCACCAATGGAAATCACCATGTACGTGTCAAAATGACTCCGTTGTGACTTTTTGTCATATCGATATTCCTCCATCTTTGCAATATTTTTGCTTTCATTGTGAGTCTGTTTTTCTTGCGCCGGTAAGGAGACGACCCCCGCAGCGTTGAGCGAGGAGACGTGGAAGTTAATAAGCTTCTATTTGCGTGTACCCCAAATCCTCGAATTAGCGCCCCTCGAATAAGCCCCCCTTCGGATAACCCCCACCCAAGCATGTGACTGTACCTATTTGAGAGTCTGTTAGTACTTTATAGAGCTAGGAAAGAAAAAGTAGCCATTGCCTACAGAAAATTTACCTGCCCTGCAGCAAACATCCTATTGTTTGTAAGTGTAGCATCAAAGAAATAGTTGACTAGTAGAAAAACTTCAACTGTTATATGACCAACCACCTGGAAAATTTTGAAGCCCCCTCGAGAAAGCCCTCATACAAAAATCCAAAAAATAAATAAGCCCCCAGGGGGTAATTCGAGGATTTACGGTAAAGCTTAGGCCAGGGGTGTCAAGCATACAGCCCCCCAAGGCGTTCATTGTGGCCCCCAAAGGAATTTTAAATAAGCTGAAACCTTGGGGTATTTGTCACCTAGGGAATTTTAAGATGTTGCAAAATTTCTGCAGATATGACAGGTAAACTATAGCGACGTTTGCTGAATAGGAGCGTTTACTAAGGAGGAGCGTTTGAAAGAGATGGAGAATTAATAGGATAAAATGCAGTATACTGTTTCTGTGTCTAATGCTTTACTCAGGGATGTGCCGACTGGGGGTGGGGGGTCGCGCCCCTCAATATTTTTAAATTTGCAAGGAAGTTGGTCAAAAGGCAGATATCATGCTGCAAGAGAGTTTGCAACAGTATTTTCTGTGACCTTTTTGTTTTTTGTTAATAATAGTTGGTCAATTGGTCAAAGCGCCCCCCTCCCCCCAACAGAAGGGGTCTCGGCACATCACTGGCTTCACTTACCCACTTCTGTATACTGTGTTTATTGGAAATTGACATTTTAAAGAGCACGACGTTAAAGAAATAAAGTACCGTGTTTGGTTTGTTAACTCAGTTAAGCAAAAGGTACCAATAGCATTTGTGTCTTACTTTAGGTAATCTCGAGATTAACATCACCAAGGTTCCACCACCAATGAAGGCGTCAAAGCTTTGTAAGCTAGACATGCTGGATACCAAAGAAAACTTGTCATCATTGATTCAAAATTGTGCCATGAGAGGCTGGTGGGCAATACGAGGCTATAACGAGGAAGGTAATATTGTCCAAAAGGTAAGCCTGCTTCAGAGGTTTTTTCTTTAGTAAGTAATGTCGGGGAAAGGCTGTAGGGCCTATAGCAAACCCCCGACGAAGGAATAACTGAGAAAATGGGGAAGTTTAAGTAGAGAGGGAGATAAGATCAAGTTTGTTGATGTTAGATTTAAAAGATGACAAATTGTAGGATTCAGGGAAAGTAGTGGGTGGCAATGAGTTCCACAGTTGAGAAGTTCTAGGAATGCAAGATAATTTCTGAGATAGAGTTCGTGGATTAGGTAGTGTAACTTGGAAAGGGTGTGAATAGGTAGAGCCTCTGGTGGTTCGAACACGCCTCACTGGATCAGGAATAATATTCTTGATTTCCTGAGAGTAATGTCCGTTACTGCACTTGTCTGAAAATCTGAGGTATTGTAAAGATGGGTAATACTCGTTCATTTCTGTTAGTTAAAGCTTGTTAACAATGTACAGAGCCTGGCCATAAGCTTACATCTATCCGCCAGTGGGGCCTTGAGTAGAAAAGTATTTTATGTTGTAGTAGACTGTCATGTAAACTAGTTTGAAAAGTTTTACAGCTTAAAACCAGAGATGTTGTCCTTATTAAATCCAAGAAAGGTTTTGGCGTGGCACAACCCCCTTCTTTGATTGCCAACTTATTAAAAATATTTCCTAAATTTTGCTCAGGATTTGCAAGCTCATTTGGATATCTGTTCACAATACAAAATATTGTTATAGCCTGGCTTAGATTTGATGTTCAGTGGAGTTTTGAGGATTGAATTCGGATTATTTTGTACGATTCTAATGGGCGTGGTCTCTTCAAACTTCTTTTGAAGCCCCCTTTGTTAAAAATTTAGCACTACACCTCTGCTTAACACGTGTGGGTAAGTTTAGCCTTCGGTCTGACTTCTCCCTGATCTAAGGACTTATATTCTAGGGGCTTGTAGTCTAGGGTTGATAGTTGTTGCAAGTCTTGTTGGATTAAAAGATTCGTTTTTTCAGGGAGAGGTAGAATTGGAATTTGAACTTTTGAAAAAGGAAGAAGCTGATGCCAATCCGGCTGGAAAAGGACGAGAAGAGCCCCAACCATTGGCAAAACCAAAGTAGGTTATTATTCGTGCTCTTATTTGACGTCATTGAACGTTTTATAGTCCATTAATTGCTAACGAGCATAGTCATTAGTCATTATATTGTTACATTTCTCTATTTTATTAAGTATCGTTATACAATATAGCATGCCATAGTTACAAGCACAGAAATAAGAGTACTGAGATCGGAAATAATGTCAAAAGGTGAAAGTTCAGTGGTTTATTTAAGGTTAAAGGCCATTGTTAAAGTTCAAAATGTAAATGTTGAATGTGAAGGAATGAGGTTTATACTTAGTATAGGAAACTATGGCTTCAGCGATTCTAATTTATCTTTTCTGAATATCGATTCAGGTATTGTTGTTCTGAAAGTTTGTTGCTGTTGTTATTTTAGTCGACCTGCAGACAGTTTGAGTTTGTTCATGAGCCCACTGAGAATGCTCCAGCTGCTTCTGTTCAGTCACAAGAAATGCATCATCAAATTCCTGATTATTTCTCTTCTCATTGCACTCGTGGCATTATTTTTTTACTCCATGCCAGTATGTTGTTTTGTTTTTCTCTATGCTCTTTCATCACAAGCTTTATCTATTCGAATATTCGGTCTTGATTTTACCGAATATTCGGTTATTCGGCGAATACACGTTTTTTTTATAAGAAAACCATTATTTTGCCTGAGCCTCAGTTTTCTTAACTTTTCCCGAAATTGAGCCTGAGATTTTCTCAAATTTTTCTTTTTTTACTAAAATTAACTGGCCAAAATGGTTTGCAATTTCGTTATTAATATTATATACTTGAATTTGAATTCCATCTTTAACATTTTGAATGCAATAATGACGAACTATCGATTTTTGGCCAATAAAAGCACAAAATTGTAGAAATTGAGTTTCGTGATTTTCTTAAAATTTTCTTAAGATTTTGACTATTTGAGCCTCATTTTCTTGTAAACTTTTTTGTTATAAGAAAAACGTGTACTTACTAAATTGTCTTTTAGTTTCCCATAATTGCGTTGATAGTACGGTTCCAGCAACGCTCATGATGCTTTATGTTCTTGGATCCCTGTGCTTGAATTAACTCTATATATGACGTCGGGAAGGGCATCCGGTCTTAAATGCTCGTGACAGAACTAAAGTCCTCTTAGAGGCACCCTCCAAGCTCCAAGGAATTGGGGCAACGGAAGTAAAATCGAGTACATAAAGACAGAAATATAAGAGAATCCAACATAGCAATAAAAAATCACCTTTTGATTTGAGGGTACGAACCCAATAATCAATGACCTACTCCGGTTCTTTTAAGCTCCAGCCGATTTTATCTCTTTTAGGGGTCATTCGATTAGTACGTACGCACGAATATGGCAAAAATTTGATCCCCATCCCCCATCGTACGCACATACACGCTTGCTACCACCTCCCCCCTCATTGCGTACGTACTCTTTCTCATCTGAGCCCACCCCCTCCCCCCCACATTTCTAACATGAATGTTTTTGAATACCCAAGCAATAATTCCATAAAGACAAAAGACGGTGAAATGTTTGAGAGATAGGAAAATAATCATAGCAAATGTTTTATAAACCAGTAATGAAAGTCTTCATAAAAGACAACAAAGTATTATAAAAGTACCTTGCATATGAAAATAGTATAAAATACATGCAAAACGGGATTTGTGCGTACGTATGTAACGATTTTGGGTTCTTTGTTGTGGCTTGTGATTTATGAAGCCTCAAGCCTAGGCCATAGACCTAGGCCTAAAGTAGGTGCGACAATACAAAATGCTACTCGATGCTTTGTCTCTTGATGCAAATCGAAGACTGACCAATATGAATGAAACACTCACTACATATGACATCAACTGCACGCTACAATACATGACACATAAAGATCACAATACACGTTGAGAAGACAACACATTGCCCGAAAAGGGTGTTTACTACACACAACAGGACTCCACAGGTACGCAAGACTTAAACACGCAACTTGATAACTAAAGTGATACGAAATACAGCACATAACTAAAACGTCAAACTCAATACGTTACACGTACTTAGATATGTCCAAATGAATAACCCCTTAGTACTGCAGTCGGGGTTTCTGTTCTCTCTCTCATTGTCTACTGAGGAGGACCTGTCGTATTTATGATTCATTGCTTAGACCAACAGTTTTATTTTTCTCTGAAATTATGATGACCATTTTTAAACTTCTTGCAGGGTTACACAGTGAAAAAGCTGTTCGGTGCTTGAGAAATGACTTCATTTGGCAGAGAAATCTGCTATACAAATTGATGTTGCATTACTATTGCATCGGTGTTGCATTTGTGTTGCATTGATGCTTCTTTGCGATGCAGTAGTTGAACGCTGGAAAGCAAAGCTGTTGATTTTTAAGAAATTGCATTGATTTTCAATCATTCTGTATAAAGAATTTAATTTTAGAAAAAAATTAATTAATTTTTAGATATTATCTAAAAAGGTATTTTTCTAAATTTATGTAACAAGTAGCATTAGAACTAAAAAATTTTCAATGCATATGCTGTGAAAGATATAATTAGATATTAATTCGCGATTTCGCATTATCATGCATTAATTGTATACATTGTATTATCAGACTATCTACGGCGTGTTTATGCTCACAGTTACCTCTCATTCCTTCTGTCTAGTACTTCATTACACCATCTCTGTTTGTATTTCGTGCCATCTTCTTCTCCAATTGCGTATGTGAGTAAAGCACTGTAACAACCTTCTGAGTTTTCAAAATGCAAAACGATGAATTCATTCGATATCATTTGTTGATTGGGGAACTCTTAAATGAATATAGTTTGATTTCTACAGTTAAAAAGCAAGGATCATTAATTGAGCCACCCCTTAATACTGAATCCTTTTCCTATTGTATGCTAATATTCAAAGGTAACCTCGTCCCCCTTCAGGCAATCGTTCTTCTCGGATAGTTCAAGTACGAGCTGCAATCGAAATCATACTGGAAGCATCCCAAACCAACAGTTGTCCACAAAGCTCTGTATGAGACGAAAACTGGGTCCTTGTTACGTCAGTATGATTCATGATGGGCTTCCTAATTAATATATTGATGCAAGGTGTCGAGTTTTGTTTAATCCATAAGCGTTAGGGGTCTGCAGCCTACTCAGTTTGGCAGAAATCTGTTTTATTCGGATAACTTTTCTGAAAAGCCAATAGGAGATTCGGGCAACTTTTCTGACTGCTCTCCAGATCTTTTTGATCTTTTGGACAAACAATTTACACCCCCTCTAAATTTGAAGTCTCCCTACGCCCATGTGAAATCCCCCCACGCCCATGTGAAGTCCCCCTACGCCCATGGTTTCGTCTGTGACGATTCATCTGAAAACCACACTCCGGAGTACTTTATTAGATAAACTCCAACCATTCGCACCCTCTCAAAATATGGACACATAAATGTCGCTTTTCACCATTCAAAGCACAGCCCTCAAAGATAGCTGATTTATAAGTAGAAGACTTCGAAATGCGTGTATTTGTTGAATTCATAATCTTCAAGGTTAAGATATGTATGTACTTATCCTACTTATATTTTGTATTGAAATTCATTGCAAATTTCCAAGATATTATAGTAGATACCTGATTTATCAATTATATAGAATATGCATCTAAAATATTTATTCAATTTCATCTGTGAATTATTTTCTTGTCCTCTCCCGATCATAGGCGTGGTTGCTAGTGACCTATTAAAAGTTCTGACGTGATTTTGTTGCTCTATAAAATCATGAATCTCGAGGCTAAACACTAAGATCAACTTTTTGGTGCAGTTAGGCTTTGCACCGTCAAGACCATACCTTCAGCTGCATACTTGACACTTACCTGAAATACGCACCTTTTTTATAAGACTAAAATTTATAAGAATACACACTTTTTACAAGGAACCTATTTATAAAGAAGTTTACATGTAGAAGGCCGAAATATTTAAAGAACTTATACTACTAAAAACGAAATCCCTAAGGAACTTTACGGTTTGAAAGATTTTTATAACTGCAAGCATCAAGAACTAAAAAAGATTGGCATACAGTTGAAATAATGTGGGACAGCATCAAGCTAGCTGAATATCGAGTTATGTATGAAGATTCACGGAAAGATTATATTACATTGGATGACATTAATTGAATAGGCATGATATTCATTGATTAACGTTTCACTTTTGAATTTGTAAAACTTTGTTCCTACCTTCTTTGTTTTTTTGCTCCTCAGTTCTAGTCACAAGTAAAGGCAAAATTCAAAATTTTATGTTTTTCCTATTTCTGTACTATTTTTATGGCACTTGATGTGCAGTGAAAATTAAGGAACTATTAAGGAACTTTTGGTACTACAATCTGCTGTTTTGAGGTCTACAAATAAGGACCTTTTAGAACTAGGCCTTGAGGTAGAATTCTTATAAAAATAAGCGTGTATGTAGGCTCAGAAGCGCTGAAATTTAAGAATACTTTAAGAATAGTACAAGGCTCGAGTTTCATCAAGACTTGGAATTTTTGTGTATTTGACTTACAGTACTGCTTGTAGATTAAATTTTTCAATATCGGTACGATATTTGTTATTCTGTTCCTCTTTTGATTTGCTTTACGATTAAACAAGACATCATTTAAGATTTGAATACAATCTTTCATTTTCAGGTGTAGTTACATCTTCCATACGTCTTCTTTTTATAACAAAATCATTATTTTACTTGAGCCTCAATTTTCTTAACTTTTCCCGAAATTGAGCCTGAGATTTTCTTAAATTTTTCTTAACTTTTACTGAAATAAATTGGCTAGAGTGGTTTACACTTTCCTTAATAATATTGCATACATGAATTTGAATTTCATCTTTAACATTTTAAATGCAATAACGACGAAATACCGATTTTTTGCCTATAAAAACACTTAATTTTGGAAATTTGAGCCTCGTGATTTTCTTACGATTTTCTTAAGATTTTGACGATTTGAGCCTCATTTTCTTATAAGATTTTTTCTTACAAAAAAAATGTGTATTTAAGAATAACTTAAAAATAAGTTAAGGCTGATAACTGAAAAAATTTTTAAATATTGAGGCTCGGTGAGAAATTAGGTATTCTCATAAAAAAGTGTGTAACCTGGTGGCAACACTTAGGAGATAAAGGCGGCGAGGAAAGGAACTGGCCATCCTACCTCATATGCCGATGGCTCAGGATAAGTGTCCTCTCTAACAGGCACTCCCCTACGTATGAAAGTATATGGGACTACCTTTACCTTTTACTTTAACATTACTTTCGCCAGCCTTGACTAACTAACTAACCAAAGATGTACGTAATAACCAAATTATGTTGAAGTACAACACCGTATAGAGCTAGACTACTCCACAGTTTTCCATCATCAAACCGTATGAATATGAAAGCTTTTGTCCATTTGTTATTGGTCTACTTTGGCGGCAACATTTAAAATACTTATCAAGTATTGAGAACAAATTGCTACTGCTTACAGTACCATAGACTTAAATTTAGTATTATTGTATATATCATTTTTATCACATTTAAATTATCAGTCAAAACAACATTTGTAAAAGTTAATTCTTGATTCAATAAGGTCTAATGAAGCCATTTCCTATATTCATGGCTTGCGGATGATTAGTACTACTGGGGACTGCCAAACCCCTACAGCTGCTTTGTACTATATTGCCATGAAGTGAGTGTTGCCGGCATGGAGTAAAAACAAATGTAATTAAAACAGGGTTCATACTGAACCTGGAAAACCTGGAACGTAGACTATTTTGACAAACATTCAGGAAGAAACCTGGAATTAAAACAGGGTTCATACTGAGCCTGGAAAACCTGTAAAGTAGACTATTTTGACAAACATTCAGGAAGAAACCTGGAATTAAAACAGGGTTCATACTGAGCCTGGAAAACCTGTAAAGTAGACTATTTTGACAAACAATCAGGAAGAAACCTGGAATTAAAATAGGGTTCATACTGAGCCTGGAAAACCTGGAACGTAGACTATTTTGACAAAAATTCAGGAAGAAACCTGGAATTAAAATAGGGTTCATACTGAGCCTGGAAAACCTGTAAAGTAGACTATTTTGACAAACATTCAGGAAGAAACCTGGAATTAAAACAGGGTTCATACTGAACCTGGAAAACCTGTAAAGTAGACTATTTTGACAAACATTCAGGATGAAACCTGGAATTAAAACAGGGTTCATACTGAACCTGGAAAACCTGGAACGTAGACTATTTTTACAAAAATTCAGGAAGAAACCTGGAATTAAAACAGGGTTCATACTGAGCCTGGAAAACCTCTAAAGTAGACTATTTTCACAAAAATTCAAGAAAAATCCTGGAATGCTCAGGGAATTTTCTATACTTTTCAAGCAAGTCAGGGAGAATTTAGAGAAAGGAACTTATTTAGTCAGTATATTATTTTCATTAACTATTGCCATGGCTGATGATCAACCGTTGATCGCAAAGTCGTTGCTCTAATTACTGTTAGTAAATGTGAACTTTATCGTTTAGCATTGTGAAATAGCAAATGTACGTGCATTACCTGGCTCTATGTTCTCTACTTCTTTTAGTAAATATGCGAAAATAGAGTCTGGGAATAAGTAGCAGTTTTGAATATCAGTCATGGAAAGCCAAGGAATAATCAGGGAATTTTAGTATTGGGTATGGACCCTGTAAATAATCTCTTCGTTCGTCGCTAAAGCTCTTCCAGAACAGTGGGTTCCAAAATCTCCAAATTACTTTGCATGACGCCCCCACCTACAGCATACTTTTTTAAATTGAAATCTACTAAATGGTTACTTGAATTTATCGTAATAAAATTTCACCAAATACAAATATTAACAATGTTGCAGAGATCAGCATGATAACGTCTCTAGCCAGGGGGGTCGGGGGGCCATAGCCCCCAAACGGCAATGTTTCCTATAGCAAGCAATAGTGCTAAGAAACTTTTCACATGAAAAAGACAATTACTTATGACCCCCCCCCCCAAAGTCCAGCTCTGGATCCGCCCCTACTTCCAACAACAACTCGTCTGAGAATATTCCTTTCGCTGTTCCATAAACCTTTCGAGGTTCTTCTAGGGGTTTACAGACCCGTCTTGGGAACTGTTGTTCTAGAAGTTAAATTTTCCTTTGAAATTGTATGCTTCATTTTGAAATCATATTAGCTCATACATCCTGTTGTCTTTATTATTACTCTTTTAATAATTTTTTTTTAAACTTCTCATATGAATATATAATTAACTAAATACAATAATATACACCTCTCAAGTACATGGCAGTGTAAAATTGGCTTGCTTGTATAGAGCATAACACAAAATGAAACAAATACAGTGGAAGTAAGCGAACAAGGAAAAGGGAAATTAAATAGTTAAAACTTCAGGGTTAGTCCAAAGCTTGTTTCGACGACAGAAAATGTAATAGCTGGATCGAATAGAGATGTTCATGGCTTTCATTATAATTCTTTTTGTGATTGTCTTATCAAACTGTAACTCTTGTAGTAAGGATAAAAGAGAATTGCAGGAAGAACCCATAACCCCAATAGCACCCATAGAGAGATTGACGAACACAACTTTACTATAAGAAAGAGAAAGATCATTGATCAGTGAACTATATTTGGCAGCTTTACGATCGCTATTGTAATAATAATAATAATAATAATAATGAATATTTAACAGATCCATTACAGATGGCTTTTCACTGTTAAAGTTGGCTTTTTAATTTTCNCAAAATAAGCTGATTGAGCAGAAAATACAGAAAGGGTTTACTAATGGGGTCTCTGGTGTTCTGGAGCATACGTCTATGATGGCATACATGGACGTAATTTCCGGGGGGGGCTAGGGGGGCTGAAGCCCCCTCAATAATTTTGATGATAAAAAATTTTTTATGTAAATTATACTGCGCTTAGAAGATCAGAGAATGCATCAACATCAATAATGACATTGTAGATTACTAGGGGGAGCACTACAGTATATTCACTTGATATTCTAAGCTTTTTCTTTTTAATTTGGTCACACTTAGGCCAGACTTTTTCTATATTGCAGAAATTGTTTTAATAACGGCATTGTATTTTTAGACGCTTTAAAGCTATAAAAAATGTACATTTCAATTCACAACAGAAACTTTTTATTAAAATTTTTATTAAAATTACTCATTTCGAATCTCAATTTCGAATCCGAGTCTCGAATTGAATCATCATACAAAGAAAAATCAAATTGGACTTCTCCGTCTACAAAATATAAGCGGAGAAAGAAAGCAGATCATTTTTCAAAAAGGCATCTGCAGATTCTGGAAAGAGCTCTTCATCTACTGTTAATTTTCCGGAAAAGCCACACCAACCGAGATCAATAAAGTTTCCTATGAGAGACAGGGATGCAGAAGCGAGCGTTCAACCCCAAATGGTTTGATCAATTTACATTTTTGCATTACCGGGAAGATATTGATTCTGTGATTTGCCATACCTGTGCACTTGCAGACAAAGGCTATACAGTAATTATTTCTGGTGTTTTTCTATTACTGTGCAGAAAAAGAACTTTCGTGATCCTAAGTCATTTTAAGGCCTCAGAGATGGCAAAATCTCTGGAGCTTCTGGGGGCTCCACCCCCTGAACCCCTACCAGGGCTCTGCCCTGGACCCGCTAGGTGGCTTACAGCGCCCCCCAGCTGTTTTAGGCGATAGCCAAGGCCCACTAAATTACGCTAGAAATTAGCCCCCTCAAAGTTTTTGTGGAAATCACGGCCTTGGCATATATAATCAACAAAGCGCGGTTGAAACAGCGTTCGGTAGTAATAACTCTGCTCGATCTTAAGAATGCCTTTGGAGAGGTCCATCATAATCTTATAAAAAGCGTCCTTGATTACCATCACATCCCTGATACAATCCAAAACCTTGTTGTTAGTCTATATACTGA
>OLMO02000252.1:13351197-13377510 GCA_900291935.2 Cassiopea xamachana
CCCCCCCCGCCCCTCCCCCCGCCCTTCAGTCCTCTTTTCCTTTAAATTTCATCCATTGCTTGAGTATATGCACTGAAAAGAGATAACTGGATGTTTGAACTTAGCGAATGTCGTACTGTCCTTGCCGTGCTACCAGTTGAACATGGTTAGGATATACAATAAACAATATATATAATCAGGAAAGAGCACAATTCAGCTTAACAGTTGAATGAAACAGTCATTGCCTTTCCAGCTACCATGTTTGGTTAATTAGATGTAATTTTTAGGCATCCATTTTGTAATATAAGCAACCCAACGAAATTTAACCGCTCAGGTAGTTATGATGATAATGGAGATCTTGAAAACTGTGGTATTTGGACAGTATATATATAAAGTTAGGACAAAAGAACCTGAAATTATCGTAATTAGTAATTATCAGTCCATTTGGAATCTTTAAATTATTATTCGTCGTACTGCTTAACGTACAAATTGCGTGTTTCTGTTGTGTCTCTTCCACAAAATATAAGCATACTCTTTGGCATCGAATAATAGGGGGGAGTACAATAAGGAGGGGGGCTTAACATTTTTGCTAAAAGGGCATAAATTAGGGGGTTTTAAATAGATAGGAGGTCAATGTTCAATAGACAGTATGGGGACCCAAAAATTTCAAAATTGTGCAATTAGTGTTAACATAGTAGAAGTATAAGGTACATAGTTTGTTGTGATTACCTCACTTGTTAGTGCTGATTTGCGTTCACAAAACCAATGCATTTTGCTTAGCCTGTTTAAATTTTGAGATCTTAGGGTTGATAAAAGGGGGCTGGATTTTCTTCAATATTGTTATTTGGGGGGTATTTAATAAATGGAAATGGGTGGTGAAATTAAAAAAATTTGTAATCGGGGGGCCCCCAACTATTCGGTGCCAATGAATATAGCATTTTCAAATTCTGTCGCAGGTTGATTAATGAATGGATTGAGTAATTGATTGATTAACTGATTGGTTAATTAATTGATTAATCGATTGGTTAATTGATTGATTAATTGATTGATTAATTGATTGTTTGATGACTGTGATCTCAAAGAGCTTTCGAGTGATTCTTGTTTTTCTGTGAGTTATTTGATGTCCAATTTATTAGTAGTTTCACAATTATGAAAAACAGTACTTCATGTTTACAGAATTCTCACTTTCAGCTCGAGCTCCCCTGATGCTTAGCAACAATATCTATGGTTATCACGCATGCGGACACACTCAAGCCTTTGTACAAAGATTGTTTTTGGACTTAATTTATAGCCTATTTATAATCTCTTTGGAAGCACCTCTTTTCTGTTAATATGGTAAGTTAGAATCGAGGTTTCCGTTTTATAGATCTTTTGGGAGTGTATTTGTATATCTACAAATTAGTTAAAGTTAAACTGTGTTATTGCATTTGCAAGTTGGAAGTTTTGGACATAATTTAATGCCTCGAGGAACGGGCTCTGTTTTTTTGCCTCGGTGTTATTCGAATTGTGCTTTCGAAAGTTCATTATAAACCCATTCGTGGCTAGTCAACAAAGTACATGCATACTCTAGTGTCTCTAATAGTCGCCCCCCGTCTAATAATTTCAGGAGAACTTCCCCCCGTTGCTTATTAACACCCCCTTCTATTAAATTTTACAAATCGATCATGATTAGAAGACGCAGGAAATTAAATTACCTTTTACCAGCATGAACCACCTGCTAGCACTCCTTTTCTAATGAAAAGCTGCCGACATGCATACCACCCTCTACTGGCACACTCTTTTTATTGAAAACTAGCTGACATTAACACCTCCTTCTATTCGCACCCCCCTTCTATTAGAGACACTAGAGTATAATTTACACCAACTAGAGGTTAAGGTACGGTGTTGATATTTGTTGTATTGTATGGGCTGAACAATATAAACGCATGCTTTTATGTAAAATATATGCAGAACAATTCATTTATTAAAGCATTGTATAATCTGAACTCAAGTCTCAACTCGGTGACACTAAATCAACTGCTGAACTCTACTGCTTGCATTAGGCTATAAATGATTGATTGTCGTATAAATGTCACGTGACTCACAATACATGACTACACTGGTGCCGAGATCTCTACAACAATATGTGAAGAAATACTAGATTGT
The DNA here is from genome assembly GCA_900291935.2 of Cassiopea xamachana. Taxonomy (NCBI): domain Eukaryota; kingdom Metazoa; phylum Cnidaria; class Scyphozoa; order Rhizostomeae; family Cassiopeidae; genus Cassiopea; species Cassiopea xamachana. Next base: position 13,353,322 of record OLMO02000252.1, read on the forward strand.
GCTATATCTTAAATGAGCAAAAGTCTTGAATTAGCATTAGATTCGATGAAAACTTCTAATTTACTTACTGAAATCAATGGATGACTAGATGGGCTAGAAGCAATATAAAGGAAATTGAGAGAGTATCATTGACATTTAATATGTATTACTGAATAATTAAACTATGGGCGTGGTTGTGCCTATGTTAAAATTTTTAGAAAGCACCACTGTTTGTAGCTTCTTATGGGCAACGCAGCTTCTCATATCGAGGTGTGATGGTGTGGAATAAACTAAGCAGTGGGAAAAATGCCTCTTCACTGGCTACTTTCCAAAATTTGCTGGAGCAATCTTTGAGAAACCAAAGGGTGTGAGAGTTCATGTACATCATCAAAATTTTTCTTTTCTAATCAGAACACATTATATATTAATTCTCGTTTATCTTAGTATTGAGCTGTATGTAGATTAGCTATGATCTTAGACAGGGCACATTGTAAATCAGTTTTTTTTCTTTTCATTATTGAATGTATTACCCTGTATAAATCTTTAAAATCAATCAATCAAGCAATTAATCAATCAATCAATTAATCAAGCAATCAATCAACTGATCAATCAATTAATCAATGAAGCAATCAATCAATTAATCAAGCAATCAATCAACTGATCAATCAATCAATTAATCAATCAAGCAATCAATCAATTAATCAACTAATCAATCAATCAAGGGCCAATAGGGTATTGCAAAAATAAACCATAGTACTTTAAATTCACGTGGTGATGATTACCCGTCTATTTATAAGAAAGTTGTTTTTCGCCCACTACTGAAACTGTCTTAACTTTTTCACAATCCAAGTATCAAAACTTTCTTACGACTTTCTTTGCAAAAACTTTTTGAGTTGTAAAAACTTTCTTGCGCATGCACATTAATGGAGAGCTCCACTTGAAATAATGATGAATCTTTGTAATTAACAGAAGTTGAACTGTTAGAGGGTAGTTAACATCACATACCTGACATTTTGTACGCAGATAAATCGAATTTTAAATACATAAACAAGATATTTCTTAAGTCTCAAAAATTCAGTACCGAGCTTTCTTAGCTTTTTGAGCAGCGGAGTACTAATTTCTTACAAACAATTTCCTTATGATAAATACTGTGCATTTCTAAGAATCCTGTCGAAATTTTTAATTATTGATATAAGTCAAGTTAGATAACTATGGCATTTGTTAAAGATGATTTCATGAAGCATGATCAACAATATATCCCAAATAATAATTGGTGGCACCAGAGAAGAATGTCTGGGAGGCTAACACTCTCAAAGTGCCGACAGTGTGCAAAGCGAGACCATTTTAGCAGACGACACAGTGAATAGAAACCTTCAAGAAATTGCTTTAGAGTGCCAAATAATCGGGGGGGATGTAGGGATATTTGGGGGATCGAAAATTTTTGGAAAATTAATAATTTAGCGGGTTGGAATAAACGGCGGGAGGATAGAAAATTGGGTGGGATTGAGAGCAGAAATGACAAATTGGTGAAGTAAATATTTCAAACGAACACATCTATTGATATGCAATTCGCTTTTTATACTGCTCCTTGCACTTCTGTATCCAGTTATTTGGGTGCGCACTATAGTGAACTGACTCTCTGGGAACTGATATCAGAGTCTCTAAATTTAATAACAGGGGGGTGGGCTGGAAAATTTTCAGAAAATTAATCAACAGGAAAGGACGATTATGGTACTCTAGAGAATACAGCAGGATGCCGGTGGGGACTCAGTGAAGTTTATGGGAGTCAAGCCCTACCAAGCACTACCAGTAGCCAGGCACCCCTACGAATACCTAGAGCAGGGGGGCAAGACTTCCTCTGAGGGCTTTATCTATGTATATGTGTGTTCCTCCACAGGGGGTAGGTTTTGGTCTTCAAACTTCTCCTAGTAGTACAATGTTAATTTGGGGGATATGGTGGCTTGCCCCCAGAACATTTTTATGAACCCAACTGCCCACAATGCCGGAAAATGCCCTTTCAGAAGATAGAAGAGATGGAAAGAGTTCAGTATGAAGGGGTAATTCTCGCCCCTCCTGCCCTCCCCAGCGTTGGCGTCCCTGCCAGTAGCGCCATCCATGCAATTAATTGCAGCCTGTGGTAAAAAGGATTAGTTGAGTTGAACTGAACAAACTGATTGAAAGAAAACCAGTCGACTGCTAAGGATTCTTTGTTATGGGTATTTTTACCTTTGGTCTTGCAAATAAAGTTGACCTTCGACCTTTAACAGTGTTTTGATTCCTTCATGCACTGCATGATGCAGGGGTGAAGTTGAAGAATTTTTTTGTGGGGTGCACAGCCCAAATTTGCCGGCAAACAGACTTCGTTCGAGCACAATCTGCGGACAAATAGGACTTTACTTGAGCTTTGTCTGCAAACGTTGAGGGACATTATTGATTTTCGGCAAAATGTGCCTACAAGCCCAAATATTAGGGAATATGGCACTCGCGCACCACCCTATAGCTACCCCCTGGCAGGATGTAGCCCATTAGCTGTTCAAAAGATACGACTATTCATTATTGAATCTGATACTGGCCTTTTGGAACAGACTCGTTTCAACCTTAATTACGTTCTCCTTTTCATTTTGCTGTTGTATGTGTTTGCAACTTGGTTATGCAAAGGATTGCACTTTTTATGAGATTCAAATAAAAACATTGGTTATTGAAAGTAGCCGCAATTGTACGTAAAATGGCCCTTGCTCGATTTGTTGGTAAGTTTTCTTCACAAACTTCTCAGTTGTTGCGATGCCCTGGTTTCCATGCGCACAAGGCAGCTTCGTTGCTCACTTCCAGAAACCTCGCCAGTCAAGTAAGTCGATAATAACATCGTTATAAGTAACTGTGAATTATTTAGAGCCTCTATTTAGTTACTTTTATACTTTCCATGTAAACTTGTTTCCTGGCAATAACTCAGTTGCTGACTGCCTTAAAACGTTGTCCAACAGTCAAACGCTCACTTCTTGTGTCATATGATCAGGCATAATAGAAAACGGATTAAATGACAAAGCCAAACGATTGTGCTCTGTTCACATTGATTCCTTAAAACTGTTCTTCATTAGGTAAGCAGGAAGTGAAGGCCTATGTACTCCAAGTAGTTGACACATTGACACATTTCTACTGCTATTTTCACGGACATTGCTCTCAGGAAATCAAGAATATTTTTCTTGATCCAGTGAGACGTGTTCGAACCACCAGAAGCTCTACCTATTCACACCATTTCCAAGTTACACTACCTTATCCACGAACTCTATCTCACAAATCATCTTTTATTCCCAGAACTTCTCAACTGTGGAACTCATTGCCACCCATTACTTTCCCTGAACCCTACAATTTGTCATCTTTTAAATCTAACATCAACAAACTTGATCTTGTCTCCCTTTCTACTTAAACTTCCTCCATTTTCTCAGTTTTTCCTTTGTCGAGGCTTTGTTATAGGCCCTATGGCCTTCCCCGGCATTACTCACTAAAACCAAAGAAAAAATTGGTGACATGGGCCTTTCACACATCTCAGGTGTATACAAGCTGTGTAGCAGCAAAAATTTAAGTTTGTGCGAGTGTGCACAGGGGTGCCAGAATAGGAAGCACTGGCCCCCCTGTCCTATTGCAAGGGGCAAGAATGCCCTTCTCATCAAACGGTTTTCTCGAAAAAGTTAGAAAAGGGAATATTTTTCAACTACACTCCAGCCATCAACGTATCATAACACTTTCAAATTTGGCAAAGTTTATCTTGCAGTGTTTATTTGACTTCAAGTGCTTTGAAATTTAAGGGGGCTATGGCCCCCAACTTTTTCGAAGTCATCGGATTTTCGGAGATTTGAATGTTTCTTCGGAACATTTACAGACTTTTACTGTTGGAAAAGATAAAAGTTTCGAATTTTATCAGAAAATCTTTGACCCTGGCCTGCCCTACTCTAGAGGTACCATGACGCCTCTGGCCCCAGTGGGGTCTGTGTTCCCACGCTCCCTAATAAAATTACCAAAATTTCCTTTATTCCCAGAAATGTGTTTTGAATTTTCCCTTAAAGAAATGCCGAATTGCTCCTCAGAATCCACTTTGACCCCCTAGTTCCCTTAAAAAATTTGCTCATGTCCCATGTTCCTATTAATAAAAGAGTCAAGTTCCATTGTTCCCCATAGCCCATGGGAGGCCCTCATTTAATACATGCTTTTTTATAAGAAAAAAGTTAATAAGAAAATGAGGCTCAAAACGTCAAAATCATAAGAAAATCATAAGAAAATCACGAGGCTCAATTTCCAAAGTTAAGTGTTTTTATAGGCCAAAAATTGGTATTTGTCGTTATTGCATTCAAAATGGTAAAGATGGAATTCAAATTTAAGTATACAATATAAATGACGAAAGTGTAAACCATTACAGCCAGTTTATTTTAGTAAAAGTTAAGAAAGATTTAAGAAAATCTCAGGCTCAATTTCGGGAAAAGTTAAGAAAATTGAAGCTCTGGCTAAATGATGGTTTTCTTATAAAAAAACGTGTAGTTTTACATATCTTTAGATAATTTATTTACAGTATGGTCACCTATTACGGTCTCAGTTCAACGATTTTTCTAACAACACCTTTGTGATTCAAAACTAACATTTCTAGAAAAAGATTGCTATTGGTTGCACCAAAAAGGGCACAGTCATTAACAGGGCATGACATTGTACCCCATAGGAGAAAGCAGCCCCCTTGCCCTGAAGTGCTTCTAGCACACCAGAGTGTGTACTCGAACACTATGTGCTTCAAGTTTGCAGATTGTAAAACAGAAAGTTTACTTCCACATTCAATCTGACAAAATGTAAATGCAGCAATGCAAGCTGCAAATTTTCTGTGACAGTTAACAAGTAATTCTTCCACAATGCGCACACTGGCACACCATTTGTAGGTTCAACCACGCCTTTTTTTAAGGTGTGCATGCAATCTGAGATGTGCAGATGCCATGCTTTGCAGTATAGGGAATCTGGGGGGCTGGGACTATAGCCCCCACCTGAACATTGAACAGCTCCCAATTCAATTCACTCCCCCAAGTGACAAAGTCCCTGTATTTTGAAATGAGGGTTTTGCTCTTCATTTCATTATGTAGCAGGGGTGGATTCAAAGCTCAACTTTGGAGGGCTGTCTGATTCCTTCCATTGTCTTTTTCATGCAAGAAGTTTCTTAACACATTTATCTGCTATAGGAAATTTTACCTTTTGGGTGGGCCATGGCCAGTGGTGATTTCTAAAATTTTTAACAAGGGGGGCTCTAGGCACAACCACGCCCATAGTTTGGGTGTGGCCCAGCTACAACCACGCCCATATTTTAAAAGATGGAGACATGATAATGTAGTTTAATACTGTTATAGTATAATCAACAATAAAGGATGCGTCAATAGCCTTGTAGCAGTGCACAATTGATCATAGCACTTTGGAAGCAAGGCCAATAAACTCTGAAAAGCTAAAACAATGCAAGAGTTTTAGGGGGGCTGATCCCCCAAAATGAGCAGAAATTTTAACAAGGGGGCTCCTCCCCCCTAGAAATCACCCCCTGGCCATGGCCCCCGGCCTTTCCGATGGATCCGCCCCTGTTTTGTTTTAATGCAGTCAGTATCAAAATCAAATGTTCGTCTGAATGCATTGGTTGGAAGCTTATTCAAGCCAAATAACCCCAACCCGTGTATTTTTTCAGAAGGGGTGGCGCCGGGGGAGAGCTATGGGGCTAAAGTCCAAGTGCTACCCCTGATTTTAATGTTTTCACTTCCAAACAGCTATTGTGACTTGCATTTATCCAATAGACTCTAGAAACCGATATCGCTGACCACGCAGCAAAAGCAAATTACGAGGCACGATGTGACTTGGCCGCATGTTATCGCATCTTGTACAACCTTGGTTTCGACGAAGGAGTTTGCAATCATTTGTCCTTATCCTGTCCGGCCAAGGATGGATCTAGAAAAGTGATGTTGATGATACCATACGGTTTATTATGGCTTGAGGTCACCGCATCATCATTGGTTGGTATCAGTCTAAAAGACCCTGGAAACCCGGAGATATATGAAGAAGGGTACGGACAACCGGACATATCGTCGGTATCAATCCACACCGGAATTCACCATGCAAAAGGGAAGGATGGCTTTTCCTGTATCCTCCATTCCCATGTGCCATATGCAACCTCGCTAACGTGCATAGAGGGACAAAAATTAGAAATGACACATCAGAATTCTGCGAGATTCCTTGGTGAAGTTTGTTATGATAATGATTATGATGGAATTGCAACTTCCCTCGAAGAGGGAGAACGATTGGGAAAAGTTTTGGAGGATAAAACCGTGATGATGATGGGGCACCATGGGGTGCTTGTGATTGGCAGGACCCCCTCTGAAGCATTTGACCAATTGTATTACTTGGAACGAGCAGCTAAAGTCCAGGTTGGTTAACTATTGCTTTTTGATAAATGTAAAAGAAGAAAGTAGAAAAGATGTTATAAGATGTTGAAAGTAAATTGTATATCCAATTTGGCAGATGTTGAAAGTAAATTGTATACCCAATTTGGCAGATGTTGAAAGTAAATTGTTTACCCAATTTGGAAGATGTTGAAAGTAAATTGTATGCCCAATTTGAAAGATGTTGAAAGTAAATTGTATACCCAATTTGGCAGATGTTGAAAGTAGATTGTTAACCCAATTTGAAAGATGTTGAAAGTAAATTGTTAACCCAATTTGAAAGATGTTGAAAGTAAATTGTTAGCCCAATTTGGAAGATGTTGAGAGTAAATTGTTAACCCAATTTGAAAGATGTTGAAAGTAAATTGTTAACCCAATTTGAAAGATGTTGAAAGTAAATTGTTAACCCAATTTGGAAGATGTTGAAAGTAAATTGTTAACCCAATTTGAAAGATGTTGAAAGTAAATTGTATACCCAATTTGAAAGATGTTGAAAGTAAATTGTATACCCAATTTGGCAGATGTTGAAAGTAGATTGTTAACCCAATTTGAAAGATGTTGAAAGTAAATTGTTAACCCAATTTGAAAGATGTTGAAAGTAAATTGTTAACCCAATTTGAAAGATGTTGAAAGTAAATTGTATACCCAATTTGAAAGATATTGAAAGTAAATTGTATACCCAATTTGGCAGATGTTGAAAGTAGATTGTTAACCCAATTTGAAAGATGTTGAAAGTAAATTGTTAACCCAATTTGAAAGATGTTGAAAGTAAATTGTTTACCCAATTTGGAGGATGTTGAAAGTAAATTGTTTACCCAATTTGGAAGATGTTGAAAGTAAATTGTATGCCCAATTTGAAAGATGTTGAAAGTAAATTGTATACCCAATTTGAAAGATGTTGAAAGTAAATTGTATACCCAATTTGGCAGATGTTGAAAGTAGATTGTTAACCCAATTTGAAAGATGTTGAAAGTAAATTGTATACCCAATTTGGAAGATGTTGAGAGTAAATTGTTAACCCAATTTGAAAGATGTTGAAAGTAAATTGTATACCCAATTTGAAAGATGTTGAAAGTAAATTGTATACCCAATTTGGCAGATGATGAAAGTAGATTGTTAACCCAATTTGAAAGATGTTGAAAGTAAATTGTTAACCCAATTTGAAAGATGTTGAAAGTAAATTGTTTACCCAATTTGGAGGATGTTGAAAGTAAATTGTTTACCCAATTTGAAAGATGTTGAAAGTAAAGTGTATACCCAATTTGAAAGATGTTGAAAGTAGATTGTTATCCCAGTTCATCAAAGCAATGTAGAAATGCTTATTGGGTTTGATCGTACACTTCCAGCTATATCCGGTCCAAGACTTACCCGAATCTTTGTAGTCCCGGGTCTTGTACTTTATACGTACCACTGCACCGTAAAATACGTATCTTTGGACTTTAAATTATTGTATTTGCTAAATTTACAAAATAAGTAGTCCAGATTTAGCACAGCTTTAATTTAGCAAATGGCAACGTCACTAGTTTAATGAGGGTGTTGTGAAGGGCCGCAGCGGAGGACTAAAAGGGGCACTGGGCTCTTGTTTCGGGCACTTCCATTGCGCCTTCTCAGTATGCCCTCCCTATGCTCCCATTACCTAAGCCTATTTAGTATGCATGCGTTGCGTATGCTAGCAGATTTAGACTTGTATTGGAATTGAGAATTGAGTTGTGCAGAGTAGAACTTGATATAATCGATCTTAGAATAATGTAAATAGCTTCCATTTGATTGATTAATTAGAATAAAAGTCACATCTAGTCCTTTTCTTATCCCATGCTCGCCCAATTTACAACAGAGGGCAAATAAATAGAGAAGAATAAAATAATTCAATGATAATAATTATAATAAATAATAATAATATGAGCATAATTTTAATTTAACGAAAATGTACAATTTCGTTCGAATCGCTAAAATGTCATGGCTCAAAAGTTAAGTAGCCCTAGCCTATACTGAATCCATGGCTTTTTGTCATTGGGATGCATAGGATTATACCAGGATGTTTGATTCATTTCTTGAATGTGAGAAAAAACTAGTTTCTTTAACGTGTTCATAGCCAAGGGTACATACTGTTATATTTGTTGGCATGGGCGTAGGAAGACGTCAAATTTAGGGTGATTGTAAATTTGCTGCCCGAAATATCAAATAGAGCTGGAGAGCAGGCAGAAAAGTTACCCGAATTTCCAATTTGTTCTTTCAGAAATTTTCCCGAGTGAAACGGATTTCTGCTCAAATTGGGGGCTGCAGCCCCCTGCCCCCTCCTCCTACGCTTATGTTTGCTGGACATCTAGAGCGAGTGTCTCAGGTCGTAGACAGTGGGGAGGGCAAGGATAGCACTCCCTCACTAATTCATTGAAGCTGTATAGAGATGTTAACCTTTCGCCTAGATTACGCAGGAAAGGCTAAGATGAGTGAGTTCTTCGACAACACAGCAATTATTAATAATCAATCAACGAAATGTACTTTAGCAATGTAAACTCACGACTTTCCTATTATGAAGGGCGACCAACTTTAGCGCTCGAACCTTTACTATAAACTCGGCTAATCGCCTTCTAATACTTCACAACAAGGCTGCTATTTTTGTCGATTGTTTTCTTCAAGACGTTCTCTCTACTCTCAACTTGGCGCGCCCCTTATGATGCTAATAGTACTAATTGAGATTAACCAATAAAATAACAGAATAAAATTCAAAGTCAACACAACAACAACAATCCGTAGCGAAGCATAGTCTATATTTCACCAGAAGCGCCCTCTTAGCGTCACATAGAGATGCTACACTGCGTAGCGTGACCTCTTTCTCTGGGGGGGAGGGGGTACAGCTATTATTTACCGACAGAAACTGCTATAGCTGTGAATTTACCGACAGACAGTGGCGGCCTGACTATTTCTGGCAGGGTTAGCCAACAACTTGTTAGCGCCCCCTCCACCAAGAGTTAAACTGTTAATTGGTAAAAGGCATTATGGGTACTATGGCTGAAACAGCATAATTTACCATGAATGTCATAAAACAATACAAAAATGTACGAACCCGAATGATTTAGATGCAGGTAAAAACTATTGTCCTTCAAAATCTGTGCAAAATGTATAAGGTATATATTGAAGGGACTATTGGAATAATAGAGGGAAAGCTCTGAAGACGGGAGCGGAGCGAGCGAAAATGTTTTGAGGTCATGCCCTCTAGAACGTCGGAAAACGTCCCTTTGGAAAATAGGGCAAGCAATATGTTCATCATTGATCTCTAGTCAGAGAAGGAATACATGTTCTCATCGGAATATTTTTGAATTGGGTGGCTCAGTACACTAAGTGCTATATCAGCTATCAATATCTGCTACAGTTTGACCAGATGCTTCTTCATCACAGCCTCATCGCCCAATTTTGGAATCATGCATAGAAAATGAATACCTTATTCAGAAGGTGAAGAGAATTGCCTGTGCATTCATAGAGATTTCCCTCTTTTATACAATATTGGGCAGATATGAAGGAAAGTTTGTCATATCTATTTTGCCAGATAACAGATTGAGTACTGGACCAAGAGCTCTCCTTTAATGTGCATTTGACTTGGTGAATTTATTGGGCATTGCAGGCCGGTGCACTTGAGTCCATTTGCTAGTGGTAGAGAAAATTACATGTGATATTGAAATATTGCTAGAGATACGATGAAATATATCCATAAAATTCGTATTACAGCTGCCTCTCCATCTGCTTTTGAAACGGTTTGACACCTAACTGAATTCCCCTATATAGCTGGTTTCTGCCTTTGCGTCCTACCTCTTACACTTGCAGCTTGAATACGCTGTTCACTTCCAAGTTTAAATTAATCGTCCTTTATTTGCACATTAGTTCTTGGCGCCCTTTTCACTTCTCCGATGCCCTTTCCAACGCATCACTGGGGAGACCAAGGCCCCCCGGCTCCCTGCCAGGCTGCCACTGCAGACAGAGGTTTTAATTTACCGATAGAAACATTTTCTTTGCAGGAGCTCCCTTTTTTATGGTGTGTATTGATGTTAGAAAGGGCATTTTCAATACTCTGTTGACTACATTATGGCAAAGCATGCAGTCATATACGGACGAAAGTCACTCAATCAAAGTTTACCGACGAGATCTCTGACGATTGGGGATGTGACACCCCCACAACGCTAGCTACGCCCATGGTTATACACAGTCACTTTTGCTCATTGTATGTTTTTAGGTATTGGCAATGTCTACTGGCAGGAAGCTTGCAATTATTCCAGACGATCTTCTGGAAAGGAACAAGAAATTCCACAAGGAAACGTTTCGCCATTATGCTGACATTCATTTTCTGGCTATGAAAAGATCTATCGAAGCTGAGAAGCCTCACTACAAATCTTGAGAACTTTAAAGAGGATAATTTGCTATTTCTTTGCTCAGATGATTGCACTAGATTGTAATTATGTTACGAATTAGGATTGCTTTATACATGAAATTGCCAAATTTTTACCACCCAGTCGTTCCCCAGAAGTTCTCACCGACATACCCATTTTTTGATATAGACATTCTGGCATTTGAGTTACTTTGTCTTAACCTTTCAAAGTTTTGTGATGACAAATAATTCTGTGCATATCTAGTTGGTAATTGGGGCGTGATCGTCAATGCTATTGGCTGGGAGCTAGATTATGGACCCAGCACCTAAGCATTTGAGGGATTGAATTAATGTTAGAAATTGAGCTATTATGTTCCATTTTTGAGTCTCTTTGTAAATTTGCGACACTCATATTTTAGAAATTATGCATAGACAACACAGTTATACTCATGCAATTTCGCATATTACATACTAGAGAGTTTACGCAACACGACGCACCTGCTGACGACGAGCCAAAGAAGTCTAGAAACGAGCCCGGTCAGGCCATCCTCTCGCAAGCTTTGGCGCGAATCTGAATATCGCGCTAGTTTCTAGACTCCTTTGGCTCGTCACGAGCAGACGCGTCGTGTTGCGTAAACTCTCTACTGCATATAGAATACTTTTCAGTTCATTTGGGAGTAATTACAATTTTGATCATTTTTCAAATTATAGCTTTAGGCTTGCTAGCTTTCAATTTCCTTTTTTCTAGTATTTCTCTAGATATGTTTGGCTTTTTACCAATAACAATGTAATAATAACAATTTATTAAGTAACAGAGACACAAGCGACACAATTTTGGCGGCTTTTGGGTGATCCATTTTGCTCCAAGTTCGGAGAGATTGTTGTATATGGTAACACGGGGAAAAAACCTAGCAATCCCTCGCCACATCTTGAGGGATCGTTTCGAGCGACTCATTTAGGCCCACTATAAGTTTCCGTGAGTGGAAGCCATGAAAGAGCCTCGTTGCCATGAACGAACCTCGTTTTACATATTTCCCCTTTGTTGTATATGGTAATAAATCATTGATTTCAGAACTTATGACGTCACTTAGCACGTACAGAAAGTATTCCGTCAAGTGTACTGCTTTTTGTGGTAGAATGGTGGAAAAAGGGTAAATATATTTCGATAAGTGCTTTTCGTAAGTAGACTGTGGCAGCTATAATTTATCATTTCTTCTCAGTTTCTATTTTGGTAAAAAGGGCTGGGACGTTTTGGAAGTTAGGAGTTTTCCAGGATTGATGTTTATTTTATTAATGTGTCAGTTCAAAGTCTTGATATGGCTGGAGATATAACTTTTTGTCAATGGCGAATGGTTTAAGATTAGCGATTGTATTGGATAATTTTTGACATTTTTGAAACCTTGTGTTTTATGATAAATAAGAAGTTTCTATTTGCTGTTGTTTGGACATGGTTCCTCCTTTGACTTCTGCTAGTATATACTTATGTTTGTCCACTTATTTTCTTTGTATTTTAAGAATAAAATTCATACGATGTACCATCTATGACTGGGTTTTATTGCTTTAAAGAGGAATTCCGCCATATCCTTTTCGATCAGGACTGTTGCTGGGCCCCAATCGAATCATTCGTAGTAATGGAAAACAGCATCCAACCACCATTAAAATGATCCACCCCAGCAGCCCAATCATGAAGAGGCTATCTGNGTGAATTCTGCGAACACGTTGTTCCTTTGCGAAGGCATGACAAAGAATTTGTATTTGAAAACACCCAATGATGGCGTCAGCATGATGACAGTGTAGATGCATCCAACAAACATCGAAACACAGCCTCTTACTGGCCAACAATCAACTTTATCAGTCTTGCTCCAGCGATAGAACGTAGTCACACCTTTCCATAAGCTGATGATTGAAAGGCTCAGAAAGTTGAAAGCGAGTGCTGCAATAATGACGTATGTGCGTTTGGCAAACACCCTTTTATCGTTGCACTGTGCGTCTTGGGCGCATTCCCAACATAGAAACCCTGTAGCGCCCCATCTCTCAGAGTAGAGATACACAGCAATGGATGCTCCGGGCACGTCCAGAGCAAAGCTAAGAAGTGCACCAAATGTGAATTTTATATCGGCTAATTTTTCTGGATTCTCAATGAGGTAGTATTCCTCTCGCTTGCATTTCAGTATGAACCACACAAACACAACCACGTAACAGACGAGAATTACTGCTGATGCAAACAAAAAGAAGAGGTAGACATCAACTACACGGCCAAAGCTGTCAATCTTGTCTTGATAGTCCCTTTTGTTCCATTCAGAGTTCGTGCAGAATTGAAATTCTTTCGTGAAATTTGATTTGTNTAGTCAGCGCTCTTGATGAACCCCTTGTATCGATCACGTGATATCTGAGCCTCTGAATACACTGCAATATCTGTTCCGAGGTCAAGTAAGTTGAGGAATACTAAGATGGCGAATTCGATCACAAGTCCACGTGTTGTTTTTGGCATCTTGAAGTTGCTTGCTGCTGTAAATTTTCCAGAGCTAAAGAAAAATTTATGAATTTCAATGCTACGTCTTTTCATAATTTGAGGGTGACTGAAACTATTGTTATGGGCTGGGAAAGATTTTCTTGGGAAAGCATTACGCCTGCCTGAAGCTTAGTGAATAAGGCATTTTTCAATTTCGTCAAAGAATTTTTTGCAATGTTGAGAAGGAGGGATGAAATGAGCTTTGTATTTTGGAAAGGGCTAGAATTCTTCTTTTTGTCAATGTTGTAATTTTTTCATGTAGAGGAGCAGAGAGCGATAGCATCGAAATCTTAGTCATATACTTGGCTTAATTCTCATATCTACGGCCTTTTGTACAGCTGATGTACTTATTGCTAGATGAAAACACAGGCACTGCAAGAGCGAATTGTCTGCATGCAGCAGGTGATTGTGATGTCCTGTACATGAATGTATTTGCGAAAGCAGAAGCACAACTTCATTCGTCCCCATCTCTTTTTAATATGCCTAGCCCTTCGTTGCTAACCAGCAATGTTTTATATCGTGACATACACCTTTTTTTATCTGAGAAACAAATTCTTTGGCTTCAGTCTGGATGTTTCTTAATATTTCAAGTCCAGCCTTAAATTTTTCTTAAAGTTTTCTTAAATTTAGAGACTTCCAATGACAACAACAATCCATATTAGGCAATTGCGATGCATGAAAAAGGATTCTCAGGTTTTGTGAGCCATGTAATGGATGTTTATTCTATTCTCTTGCTAGTTCGATCAAAAAGTTACTAGTAAAAGCAGTTTTTGCATTTTATTATTGGGAAGTCAGCCTGCCTATGTATCATAAATGCTTCTTAATTTTTATCTAATTTCAGCCTCATGTTTCTTATAAAAAAATGTGTAGTCTAGCCATTTTTCCGCTGAATATTTTGAGAATCTCTAAGCTGTTCGCCATCTTTAAGCCTGTTCCTAAGCTACCTAAAACCCTTGATTACTGCATCGTTTTGATTGCATAGCATGAGATTAAATATTGCTTTTTTGCATCAAACTATGGAAGCACATCAGAGCAATGCGAGGAAGTCTAGGACCCGATTTCAGACTAGTTTTTTCTCTACTTTGTTGAAATGCAGCACAATTCACTTATGAATTTGGTAGCAAGTCTGGACTAAGCTTGTTCTTATTTATTTATCTTTGTGTTTAGACTTTCTAGATCTAGAAATCATATCTAAATTCCAAAATCCTCTTCTGGAATATATACAAAAAGTAATCCTCTAATACGTCCTTTCATAGATAACTAAACGATTTCTGTCCAGGACTTTTAGAGAAGTTTCAGTTTTCTAACAAGGGTGGATATGAAATGTATATTAAATTGCGTTCTTTTGGAAAGCAGAATCCATGTATTAAACCAGTTACTTTTTAAAGGAGATATGTTTATCCTCTATATCACAACTAATGAAATAAATGGCTCACCTTGTTGTATTCTTCTCCCAAAGAACTTTTCAACCTCGTTCGATTTGGTGTGGCTTGACTTTTCTTTCCCCAATGCAGATTCCTACGGTTGCAATTCAAAGTAGTACAGTTCACAGCTTTGACAATGTTGCATGAAGTAGAGAATGTTTTGTCGTTGTATTGAACGAATTTTTTATGATATTTTTCTTGAATTCAAGAAATGTTATTTACAGCTGGTCGATGAAATGCGGGGGTTTTGCATTTTAGTTACACATTTTCATTAATTCATCAATGATCTCTAAGATCACCTGCGCACTAGCTAAGCTCTCATTAAATCTTTCTTTCTGAAATCTTTTTAAGCCTAAAATTAAGCTATTTATTATGTATAGATATGCATAAGTCTGCATTTTCCTTCCCCGACTATGAATATATCACATTTTCTTCTTAACTTTTTAATTTTTTCCCCAAGCAATAATTGTAACTAGACTTTTATGATTTGTTGACTGTATATTGTTTCTAAAACCTTGAAAACCAGCTAGGGATGAAGGGATATCCTTCTTAAAATGCTTTTAAAAATAATGAAAAAAAATATATATATTTTCTTGTTCTGTGGATAGCATAGTGTATTTTATTGAACTACAAAATTCGCAACTTTTCAACCTTGTGCAGCTTCTTCCCTGTGAATAAGAGAAAGTGAAATTAGCTCCTCGCAGGTATTAGTAGCCTTAGCCATCCGTGCACTGAATGGCAATTGAATTGGAGGGTGCAGTAAAAGAATTTTAATTTCCCTGATTTACTCGACAAGCGATGATTTGCTCGCTCGCCTTACCAGCAAGCCAAAGAACAAAGAAATGGATTAGGCCAATAGTTGGGGTGTGACACTTAATTGCACCCTTTAATTCAGCACGCCCCTGCCTCTCGCAATTTTGCTTACCCGATTCAATAAAATTTTCTCTTTCTGAGCACAATTCTGCCCCCGTCGCGATATGCAGCTGTTCAGTCAGGCCTCAAAAAAGAGCACTTCAATCAGCTGACTATGGAAATTGGAATCAGATTGGAATATTCCTCAAACAATATACAATCAAAACTGCGCTGCAATTAGCAAAGGCTGCTTCATTTTCAACATCTCTGCAATATGATTGGTTGGCAAGTGCTAATCTGACCACAGCAAAATAGGAAGGCAAGAACAGGTACCACTGATCAAATTTTTTCGAGGTCTAAACCTGATCCTTAGAATTTAATATGCAGCTTGAAATAGACGTTTTGGAGTCGCTCCAATGCTGTTTAACAAGCTCAATCATCGCTCACTGGCCTTCAATAAAATGTACAGCGATTATCAGATATCTGTTTTCCAATCTGCAAGCTTAGATAGTCTATCCAATTTTTACAGGCAGTTATTGCCTTTTGAAAAAGGATACGCCATCTTAGCTAGCAATTTTTGTACAAACTTACTTCTTGACATGTCAGTTTGTGATAAATCTATTGGCTATATTGATTTGTGAATCCATCCCACTTGTTTGGTTTTACTCCCTTGTTTGTATCCCTAGCACCCTTTTCACATCATTCTGGACAGCACCCTTGACGCTTTGGTGTGCACACGGTGGTGATGTCTAAAAATTTTAACAAGGGGGGCTCTAGGCACAACCACACCCATAGTTTGGGTGTGGCCCAGCTAAAACCACACCCATGTTTTCAAAGATGGAAACATGATAATTTCGTTTAATACTGATCAAATGCTTCAAGAAATGATAACCATATAGTAGTGCACAATTGATCATAACACTTTGGAAGCAAAGCCAATAAACTCTGAAAAACTAAGCCAATGCAAGAATTCTATAGGGGGCTGAGCCCCCCAAAATGAGCAGAAATTTTAACAAGGGGGCTCGGCCCCCTTGAGCCCCCTAGAAATAACCCCTGTATGCACACTCTTTCTCTTACGTCACAACGGCTTTCAAAGTGGAGCGGCTTGGTCACTAAAGTCTGAACTAAAGTCAGGTAAAATTAGCGGAACAAGCTATTTTATACCATAAATGGGGAATTAGTACTCCATCGCCCCCCTCCGTTTCGATGCCCCCGACTTAAGACTCAAAATCGCTAAATTTTAAGACTAATTTAAGAATATGCAAGGTTCAAGTTTCATCAAGATTCGCAATTTTTGTGGATACAATATTTGTTATTCTATTCCACTTTTGTTTTGTTGTATGGTAAAATAGGACATCAATAAAGATCTGAATACATACATTTGATTCTGTAGAAACTAGAAAATTTCTGTACCTTTTATTAGATACAAATATGTTTTAAGAATATTGAGGCTCAGCCAAAAGCTAGGTATTCTTATAAAAAACAGAGCGTACTCGAGGGCTTGTGGAGCAGAATTCGATGTTTCTTTCCAAGTAACTTTTTGGGCACATCCAATAAATTTTTGCCAATTCCTTTCTTGTGAAGGAAGGGAAAAAAATTGAAATCCGATCTCAAGTTATGTAGATCCATCTGGAAGGCGCAGCGCCTGTGCAGCAACGTACACATGCTGCAACAGCAGCCATACGGCTGTCCGGGACTTCTCCTTTAATGTCGGTCAACAGACACGAAGTGGCTTAGAAGTCGTTACAATTTGCTCTCAAAATTAGCATGGCTCTTCGACTTTTTTCATCAACAAGATGCTTATTACGATCTACATCAATAGCAAAGTGTTCAAGACTTTCCACAGCGTCTATTAGACTACTAAGTGAAAGAGGTAAGGCAGCTTCTATTGGGACGCTTTCGATCGTGAAGTGGGCCTAGGCCCAGGTGCCTAGAAATCAAAGAGGCGTTTATCCACAGCATATTAAGAACAGGCTAGGTTCCAGTTTATCATTAAAATGTAGAGGTCAGAATTCTTTCACTTACGCATTTTAGCATGAATGTCTTTTTGGAAAATGCTATTATAGATAATAAGATCACGCAAACACGAAATCTATCAAGTAACCACTTATGCAATTCTTCTCATCCAAAACTACGTAAATATCTTCAAAACAGAGTTTTTGCTTCATACAAAAGATTTCACATGATAACGGGAGAAGCGACATAAAATGATGCGAGTCTACTCAAATGATATGTTCCAATGCGAGTGAGATGTAGTAATTGTTTTAATTTGTGCAGGCTGTTGGCCTAGCACGCCTTAGCACAATTAATTTTCCCCTATTATTAGCGACGACACAAAAGCAGATATCAAGAGCACGGACAGCAGTTGAACTTGAAATTTTGCAGACAGAGATTTCGATAGATTTGATTCTGGTATCACACGTATATAGTTTGACTGTTGGCATTTACTATTTACTATATTTCACAGTCGGCAGAGCTGGGGGGGGGGCTATATCTCCAACTTTTTTAAAGGATACAGTGCCAAACCTGTGGCAAGTACAGACATTTATAAAAACTTGGCAATTTACAATTCTCGAGTATAAATAAGCCTTATCAGCTCGTACACAAAGTCTTGGTTAATGGTTACCAGCCCAAGTGAGCCTTTATTTCTGTAAGAGCATTAGCAAGGGTCTGTGGTGAGCAAAAGTCCCAGAATGCATGCTGGGTTTAGCCAGTCATTCAGCCTGCCATTCAGTTTACCAACCAACAACCAGCCAACCAACAACCAACCAACCAACAGCCAACCAACCAACCAGTGAAATACTATTATTGTCTATCACAAGAAATAACTATTCATTGCTAGAAACACCCATTGACTTTGAAGTATCCAGCCATTGGCTCATTTTATTGACAGCTGTCATTGAAATGTTTATTGAAACCTGTGGGTGTTGATTTGATCCTTTGTTCAAGTTTTGCTTCCTGGAATTAGAAATAGGAAGTGATGTGATTGGGAAAGTGCCATTATTTTGGTTTTATGTTCTTTGACATGAGATTTGATCAACCTCAAAAGATTTGTAACTCTCAACCCCAAAAGAGTTAAGGGTTGAATTTGATCAGCCACAGTTTAAACTATATTCACTGCTGTCATTACGTCATTTGAAGACAAATTTAGTTAGCTTTTTAGTGTACTGTATAAGTTGAACATTTTGTTGCTTTGCATTTCAGCAGCGCCTCGTGCTGACACAATCCCAACAGAGGAAGAACAAGCAACAGGCTTGGAAAGAAGGGAATTTGAAGCAATGGTTGCTGGTAATATGGTATGTATTATGTACTAGTATTTGAAAGCATTGTGTTTTTACATATTTGCATATTACCAGTTGATGTCATTGACCACAACATCATTTGAAGAACCTTTACACAAAATTGGCACTCTTGGTTAACTACACAGTCTTCATATGCAAAACTGGCTTTTGTGTTATTTTTGTCAAAAATTTACCTTCTTGTTTTACCATCTTATTGCCTAGTATTCATCTTTCTGCACATGTGTTTTCCTTTTTGGAAGATACAATTGAGTGCAAAGATTGAAGTTATAAGCACTTTTCCTCACAAGCAATGTGCTTTTGTAGAAATATGATATCTTTTCTCTCATAGGATCCTTTCAACTTGAATGTCAAAAAGGGACCTGCTGGAACAAAAGAAAGCCCAACAGTTGTTCCATCATCTTTTGATCAAAGAATAGTGGGTTGCATTTGTAAGTAGACACTTTTTCCACATGTTTTTATAGGTCACCATTTTTGTTGTATTTTACATGGTTTATAAAGTCAGGGAAAGCCTGGGGGCAGGAATGAAATGTAAGGGGGTTATAGGCAATGCATCACCCCCTTACCTTTGAAAATTTGCTATTTTACAGGGCAAAAATGGCAGTGCAGTATATTTTTGCAGGGCAGCTTTCTGGGGCCAGGAGAGGTTGATCAACTATTACTACTAAAAAAGGTCATTTTTGCAGGGTAGACCTCTAGCACACCTAAAATATGTTGAAGTTACTTCCCTGGTCAGGGGGGAAAGTTCCTTGTCACTTATGTCAGGGAATATCATGGTAAGTCAGGGAAACTTGCAATGGTAAAGGAAAAGATTTTATTTTTTATATCATCAAGAAAGTGTTAAAAATTTTGATGTTATATTTGAGTTGTCTTCCATCAAATACATCTCTCTTGCTCCCACCCTAGAGCAAGCAATAAGCCCCCTCTTCAACATGTGACTATATGCATTTGAGCATCTATATGTGCTTGATAGAGTTTAAAAGGAAAAAAGACACCTGTCATCATCATCATCATCATCATCATCTTCATTTAACGTCCCTTTTATTCCTTATGGAGTTTCCCTTTTATTCCTTATTGTGTAAGCAAGGGCATGCTGCCATAAAAACTCAGCCACATATGCAACAATAAGTAAAAAAGACACCTGTCAATGAAATGTTTATTAGAAGTATCCTTTTGCTTATATTTATCAAACATCAAAAAATAGTTTAGAAATAGATCAGTGGGAAGATTTCCACTGGACTATGGTCAACTGTAGAAATTATTTTATGCCACCCCATCTCCAAACAAACCCCGCCTTCAAATTGCCCTTTGCAAAAGTCCAAGAAGTGAATATTGTCTTCAGAGTGCCATCTCTATCATGTACATTATTCGATAAATACTTTACATATTGTTATTATTATGCACTACTTGTTCTTTTTTGTAAGAAAACCATCATCTTACCTGGGCCTCAATTTTCTTAACTTTTCCTGAAATTGGGCCTGATATTTTGTTAGAATTTTCTTAGCTTTTACTGAAATAAACTGGCTAAATTGTATTACAATTTCTTTATTAATATTGTATGCTCAAATTTGCATGTCATCTTTAACATTTTGAATGAAGGAATGATGTAAGATCAATTTTTGGCCAATAAAAACACTTAATTTTGGAAACTCAGCCTTGTGCTTTTCTTAAGATTTTCTTGAGATTTTGGCCATTTGAGCCTCATTTTCTTATAAACTTTTTTCTTATAAAAAACCTGTAGTTTTGCTAAATTCTGCAAAAAGAGTTGTTGGTTTGTTATCTATTTGGGAAAAGCATCATATCAATATGAATTTTGAAAATTGAGTTTCATTTTGGCTGCTTATAATTAAGCTCATTTAATTGCAAAAGTTCCTTTTGGATTCAAAATTATCAACCTTTTGTCTTCCATCTTATCCTTTGTCTCCTGTCCATTGTCTGTATTCTTTTCTCCATTGTCTCTGTTCTCTGTATTGTATTTCTGTATTGTTGTGTAGATGATAAGAAGTTTAGCTTTCTTTTGGTTCCTTTTTATTTAATAATCCTTTGGGTTTTATCATAATGAAAATGCTTATTAAGTTATTATGAGTTAATGTACATTCAATGATGATCAACTTTAGGTAGCATTAGCTTTCAGTAGAATATTCATTTAATTAAGCTTACCACAGAAGTAGGAAAGAGCATTTGTGTTCTGAACAATTTCCTCCATTGTCACATTTAGAATGTTGTTCTCAAGATCCTTTTTTCAAGTATCTACACACATTTTTCTCATTCAAGCATTACTTTTTGAGATTGTTACTTACATTTTTCTTGAAGGTGAGGAAGATGCTACTGCAATTAACTGGATGATACTTAAGAAAGGGCCAGCCCAGAGGTGTGAATGTGGCAACTTTTTTCAACTGGTAACTGGTACTGCTTATGATCTGCCGAGTGAACATTGATAATTGTAATTATACAAGATTTTTGTGAAATTATGAGGTTATCTTAGATTCCTTGCTTCTCATATACTTTAAATGCATGAATGCTATCTGCTTGGAACACGTTCCTTTAATTAGACTTGTCCTTCTTAGATTATTGTCAGGTTTTTTATTGTATTTGACAAATCAAAATTACTGTTGTCTGAAATTGTTGAGCTTTCTCTAGTCCACCAACTTCTCAGGGCAGCTCAGAAATAGACATTTATTTGAAGGTGGCAGTGTAATGAGAGTTTGGGTGAGTAAAAGAAGTGAGTGATTAATTGAGTATTGTGGGCAGGATCAGAAGAACAAATGAGGAAGTGAGAATAGGTGGATTTGCAGAGATAATTTTCATTTTACAATAAAATCAAGACATCAGTACAGGTGTACAATCTTTTTCTTTATAAGAATAAAGTTTATAAGAATATCAAGGCTCAAAATGGCTGAAGTTCAAGAATAATCAAATTATAATGCAAGGCTCAAGCTTCTTCAAGACTCAAGAATATTTTTGTATCCTAGTTGTAATGCTACTTTGTACATTAGTACTTCTGCATTATCTATACAAAATATGGTGCGTATGACCCCAGGGAACAGGTATACACATAATATTTCTATAGACAAGGGTCTTATGTATAGCGAATGGGGAATGAGAAATATATTCTTTCCCTAGGGACGCCTTGCAAAAAGTAAATAAGAAGCACTGCAATAACCAATGATCAAATTTGGGTTTGCAGTAGTAGATGAAGAAAGAGATTAAAATACCAAACTACTATCACTTCCAACGTATAGCAAAGAATACGATCTGCCCAGTAAACTTCTTTGCTTATGAGAATAAAGTTTATAAGAATATTGAGGCTCAAAATCACTTAAATTTAAGAGCAATTTTAGAATAATGCAAGGCTCAAGCTTCATCAAGACATAAGAATTTTTGTATCCTGATTATACTACTACTTTCAGATGTACTTTTGCATTATTGATACAACATATAAACTCTTGCTTAGCTTCATGATGCAGTAAAATATCAACAAAGATTGGAATATATTCCTTAAATCTTCAGGTGAAGTTAAACCTTTGGTATTTTAGAATAATTCTAGGCTCAAAATCAGACAAATTTAAGAATATTGAGGCTAGAAAAAATTTAGGCATTCTTATAAAAAAAGAGTTTATTTACTGCAAAGTAGAATTTTATATTTGTTATGAAAGTTGTGCCATATGTTTGGCTGCATTGCTAATGCATTTTTTCACCACTTTGACGATTTCTGTAACCAAAAAGACCATTATTTGTCCAAATGCCTCAGGCTTATTGCCATGGGGTGGCAAATGCCATCCCTGGACAACAGGATGTCAGCCTTTTGCCACCCCTGGGAATTTTTTTTGCAATTGTTTATTGTTGCAAGATTGTAGATAAGGAGAGATCTCCTGAAATTTTGGTTCAGCTCAAACTTGGTCTTTCCGACATACTAGAAAGTTCCATCTTTTCCTGTACACACATTGTCCATTTGATTGTGATAACATAGAGTATGAAATGAGCTCTCAGATTTTGTACCACATGAGCCCTTGAGTACAATTTTGCCACCCAATTAAGCCTGAGGCCTGGCTACAGGCTTAAAATGTCTTACAAACAAAAAACCCTTAACATGGACAGTGTGCAGTATTCGTAATAGGGAGGTATAGATCCAGTATGAGAACGAGTACGAGTTTTCAACTGCGTAACCGATCTACGCATATTCAGAGGGATCACCGTCACAATTCATACTCGAAGCAGCCGTTCAGTACGAGTTTCTCAGCAAATCTCGCACTGAACAGAACGAGTTTGGAACTGATAATATTAGCAAGACTAAATGTGCAATTCATAAGGAATTGCCTCGATAAAAAGCAGATGTTCAAAGGCAACCTCTTGTTTTGACAAGGAACTCAATGTAGAGCCTTATGTAAGAGCTGTTGTCTTGGAACCACTTGGTCATAATAAACTTCACAGAACGTATATTCCAAGCTTGAACGAGGGACTTAAGTTATTAAAACACTTCAAGAATAATCCAATGGCATCCTCACTACTCTGAATATCATTCCTGTTCAAAGGAATTTCAGGCAGTGATTCATCTTCATTCACGATAGCGAAAGTTCAGTAAAAGAAGGCACTGGATTTCGAGGGATGTAGTAATAGCTTCGTGTTTATCTTCAGAGTACGATGGGTCCTATAGTATCCTACACTACACTAAACCCTTTGCATATAGACGCAGATCTAATGATATCAATAAATCCCGGGGTCGTCCCTATTGTAAAGTATCATGTGATCTTCATCAGGTAACGCGGAAGCAGCTTTAGCCCCCAACTGATTAATTCCCAAGAAGCACTGTTTTTACAGAACGTTTGTTCAGCCTCTTTAGATTCGAAATGGAATGTTTAACCGTTGAAGTTTTAGCTCCTCAATCCAAGTTATGCTCCGTTGCTTTCAGGGACCAATTTCATGCACGAAGTTCCTGAGGACCAGTTAGAGCGGCGGAGATTCCAATCACATACACGGTTGATGGTGTGAATTAGGTCTGCGTCAAAGAGTATATTAAAATGTCACTTTTTCACGTTCACACCTCTTAGAAGTATTCTCAAACCTCTGTCGGTGAGTTCAAACTTCTATCAGTTTCTGTCGGTAAATTTAAATCCCCCAGAACAAGAGGTCACGTTGCGCCACTGGCCCCTGACCCCCATTCGGAGAGCACGCCCGAGGCGTAACAGCCGACACATAGAAACGAGCCTCGTAGTTGTTTGGCGGAGTGCTGGAAGGGGAGACCTTGTTAGCTACAAGGGAGTGTATACCACGCAAGTACTATTTCTGTGTCCAACCTGATCGCACAATAGAGGACGAAATG
>OLMO02000252.1:13377521-13393164 GCA_900291935.2 Cassiopea xamachana
GGGGTGTAGGGTGCTACTGCAGATACGTACCTCTTACTGAAAAGGGTTTGGGTTGACAGCATGGAAGGAGAACGATGTGTACCGGACATGTTAGGTTAATAGACACGAAAGTAGTACGCACGATTGGTGCACAAAAGCTATTGATCACCCGGTGCACGTTCTACTTTGCAGCATACGTTTTAATTTAGAATGGGAGTTGTCATTCTTAATGCTAGGTACAAGAGTGAGAGAATTTTTGAGACAGGTTAAAAAGTTTGCCTACCCATTATTGCATTAACTATATTCAAAATATTTGATGCTTCGTTTTGAAATACTGGAAAAATTCCATACCCCAACAATACTGCCATGTATGTCATTTCATTTGGATCTAAATCTTAAGAGCAGAGCCTAATTTAAGGCATTTTTTCAAGACCACTAAGTTTATAGGAAACAATTTTAAACCATGCCCTTTACTTTGCGGGAGAATGGTGCCACGCCTACTTTTTAGAGTTTTAATGAAATAAAATACTTTGTTGAAAGGTTCAATGTAAATTTTCAAAACTTTACATTCCCCTTATCGTTATTTGCTTGTCCAAGTAGTTTTTGTTCTGTGACAAGGGAGGCTTCTTGATAAACGCCCAAAAACCATTCTTATTGCTTTGCTTTTTCTGGCAACCTTTCTCTTCTGCTTTTTGTTTCGAGCCAACCAAGGGCTGCTTGCGATGGGTCAAAAGTTTCCAGATCACCCATGTTTTGTGACACATGCAAATAGTTCTTTATCGTTCCGGGTGACAATGATGCTCTGTCATTTGAATTTAACTTGTTATAAACATTAATATGGTGCTCAACATCGGCAGAATGGGGCTTTGCAGCCACAATTCGTGCAAGTGAAGTGATGAGACAATGAAAGTGACCTGAATCTTTTTCCTTGAGAGCCAGCTCTTTAAGAAGTTGTCTGGTGTTGAGTTTTCATAAACTTTCTACCTCTGTGGTCTCTTTATACTCCATCACGAAATCCCTTTAACTCATGTCTGGGCAAATAATTCTATGACATTCTTTTAGGTAAAATATTAAGAACCTTAAATCTTAACATTTACTGTAGAACGTGTTTTCAAATGTAAAACCAAACTTTTGAGAAACTCTAAGTAGCGAAGCTGGCCAAGAATTTAGGAACTTTCTGTACTGAAAAAGTTTCAGATTTCTTATGAAGATAAAAGAGTGTAATGCATCTCCCGCAAAAGCACTTTTATTAAGTAAACAAAGATAAATTGTCCACTAATTTTTTTTCCAAGACCACTAATCAAATTTCCAAGACCACTATTAGTGGCCAGGACCACTCTAAATTAGGTCCTGCTTAAGAGTACTAAATATGCAGTTTGGATATAAAGGAAAGGAAAGTGGGACAGAAAAAAGGAATCAAAGAAACAGAATACTCACTTACTATTTCACATAGCTTTTTGCTGGCAAATAGTTATTGTAGAAAAGTAAACAGTTTATAGATATTTGTTAGAAAAAGTAAAAATTTTTCACTTAACGTTTAAATGATATTTATGATGAAAATTTATTCAAAATTTTGATACCTTATTATGTATTTGTATTAAATTCCATATACTCTTGGGTGCCAAATAAATGTCCCCCACTCCTGCTTATTAATTTTTCAATTTTTTTCCAACCCCTGGACCTTATTAGGGCCTCCTGTTTATTAATTTTAAGGACATCGACTTCTTTTACAAACCCCTCATTGCATTTCCTTTCTATGTTAGTACTATTTATGCCCAATTTTCATTGCAAAATAGCATACTACTATATATATATTTTCGTTTGATGCTTTATGACAACCTGTTTTTGTTCTTTCCATCCTTATTTAGTCATCCATAGACTTTTCTAAAATTCCAACCCCCCTGTTTATTTTGACCCCCCATTTATTAGATTTTGGAATTTTTTCAGACCTCCCTGTTTATTAGGACCTCCTGTTTATTTGGCACTTGAGAGTTTGAACTATTCCATAGAAATGACAAATACCCAAAAAATTTGAGATCAACGAATTTCTTCCAAAAATGAGTTCTACATGTAGCCTGGCACTACATGCTTATGATTTGGTGGGAAAAGCCTTTTTTTTCTGATTTTGGGTACATTTAGGGGAATAGTAACAAGGATAATTTGATGGCAAACTAATGAAGTTCTAAATACTGTCATGCAAGCATTAATACCTACTTAAACTAAAGTAGTGTTTCATTTCAAATGCTATGTACAAAGTGCTCTTACTGTCTGATATGGTTGTGCACATTTATATTTTCTAAGTCACATGAGTTACAATGATCTTTGGCTTCAAAGACAAAATTCATTTTAGCCGCTTTTTCATTTGTTACAATGGTACCACTTCTTACAAATGTTTTGTGACAATAACTCCTAATTGTAAGAAGGCTCTTAATGCAGCAGAAAGGGAGAGAAAACAAAGAGAGAGGCGTAGAAAATGCAGATGTGTCAAATGCGAGCCAAGACATACCTATTTAATGTAAAAGGAAAGATTTCAAGTCAAAAAATAATACATCTAAAGAGCAAGCAGAAGCAGTGCAGCTAATTAGAGAAGAAGACAGGCTTAGAAAGATAAGAAGAAGAGCAAAAGTTGTAACTCTTGATGTATCAAGACAAAGCTATACAGCACATGATAAACTGAGTTCCTTTCATTGCATAGCCAATCTTGCTAAGAAACTTTTGCCCAAAGGCCCAAAAGGGGATGTGGTTCTAAAGGGACTTCTTTCTGAATTTAAAGATGGTGATAACAGCAGAGATATAAGATTCCAAGTCAGTTATCTTCTTTCCCTTCCAAAAGAGAACCTAACTCTGAGAAAAAGGCTAAAAAGTTTGTTGAACTACACCTTCCCAATGTTCAATTGAGCTCTCTCATACCATTCAATGTTTGTACTTGTATCTATTACCAGATCATGCTTATGTCTATTTGGGCATCATTCCTAGGACAAGTCCTAGTTTAGTTCTTTGTTAAGCATGATTAGTCTTTTTCCTTACATATCACGTAAGTCACATTTGTTTTTTAATGCTCGCTCTAGAACTGAACTCAATTCTAATCCCATTTTCTGTTATATGTTGCTCAAGTGACTTGGAAACATATCAGGATTGAATGCATGAGGACTTATTCAGTTAGTTCCCAGGAAGATTAAAAGACATACAAAAAGCATTATTTTTGTGAAATTTGAGATGACTTGAGTCACAAAAATTTACTTGAGTCACAAAGTAAGTCAATTCGAGACTCCCAGGTTCTTTCTCAACTCACAGTCTCCAGCTAACTAGGAGACACTACCTGCCAGACGTAGTTACCATAATGAGGCAAACAGTAGTTGTACTATCTGACCCACTGACAAATATCCACTGCCCTGCTGCCATCAGCTTCACCTTTGCCCACACAAAGTGTAAATACCTTGCAGCAATATTCACTTACAAAAGCGATGATTCAACTGAGATAAAAGGAAGAATCTGCATAGCAAAGAATGCAGCAGTTTCCCTTAGCATGGATCTGGAAAGATAAGAATATTTTGCTAGCTACTAAATAATGAGTTCTTCAGGCACTTGTATTTCCCATTGAATCCTATGGAACAGAATGTTGGGTACTAAAAGCTTCTGACAGGAAAAGACTAGAGAGTTTTGAATTAGTTGGATGGAGAAAATAGTCATTGAAGAAGTGCTGGAGAAAATAAACTGTGAGAGACAGCTCAATAACATCTTGGATTCAAGAAAACTGACATTCATCAGATACCAGAAAAGGAAAGGATATACATTGGAAAAGATTTTGTTATTAGGTCCAGTGTATGGATAGAGACTGCTAGGAAGACCAAAGAAAAGAGTAAGTGACAACATCAATGAGATCTGCAGGTTGATGATGGTTGAAACTTAGAGAGAGGACAGGATGGAGGTTGTTCATGCAGAGGGCCATGGCTCTTCAGCAACAAGCTACCTGTTGATGGTGATGTTGATGATGATCATGTATTGGCAAAAGATTTGGTAAGCCAATAAAACAAGGCAAAAACCTTTGACAACCCTCCAGAAATTCTTCCACCCCTGTAACCAGCATTAGAAATGACAGCTGCAAAAGTAAAAATTGATGCATAAAAGGTTTTCAAACTTTTGCTGCCTCAGTGCACAAAAGTCTTACTTTCCATACTGTCATTTTTCTTCAAATTTCACTCTGTTATATTTGTTGTAGGAAATGTTTGGACCATCGCATCTTACTGCATATGGCAATTTACTTTGCCATTTAGGGTACAGAAATTTGTTCTAAAACAGGTTTGCCAAACTAGGAGACATTATAAAACAGAATTAAGTTTGATATGCTGTATGACAAGGTCTCCTACCATGGCTGCCCAAGCTTGGGAGTAGTAATTTCTAGGGGGAGGCATGGTCTCTACAATGCTAGAAGATCTATAGATTTTGGGATGTGCAGCCCACCAGAATTTTGGTATTTTCTTTGGTGTGCTAGCAGCACCAATACTCTTCCTTAGAAGATCATGGTGTAGTCTATAAAGAATGTATTTTTTTTGGTTGTAGGAACTATGCTTTTCAATCTACACACCTTTCTTCCAACGCACACACAAACACAAGCATACATTCACTCTTAAGCAAGCTCACAGGGGACATCTTTTCTAATGAGTACTGTGTTTAAACTTACTGGTAAGTATTTGTACCATGGAAAGCCCACATATGGCAATGTTGGAGAGCTCAAATTATGCTACAAATAGGAACAGCTTGTGTGAAATGGTGGTGATTGTGCATGGTGAATGAATATGGTGATACCATGGTTACATTAGAAATCATGGTGTTGATCATTATCACCACAATTCTGGTAGTGCAGTTGTGATCATGGTGATTGCAGTTATTATAATGTTGATAGTTATGATTTGGGATTATTTGTTATGAGAGTTGGATGATAATCAAAACTGACATAAATTGACAGTCAAATTTGACCTCTAACCTTGAAAGTGCACAACCTAGCAGCTCAAACATGTGCCATAAAAATGAGTAAGTGTTGAGCCATTGAAAAGCAGATGATGTTTGATTTCTGCATTTTCAAGGAGTAGAGTGTTTTTACAGTATTTAACACACATTTCTTGAATGTTACAAAACTTTCTTTTGCAACATCTATGCTAGTAAATATCTCCTCACACAATTAAAATAGTTTACAAATGTTGGGGATACAGTTTGGGGTAGTAACACAAATACATTCAAACCCAGCCTTATTTACAGATGCTGCATATGAGTTTCAATTAAGCTTCTTTACTAATGAACCTTTTTGACTTTATTTCCCCAGTTTGTAAGTGAACAGTGATGTTCTTATTAGTTGAGATGTGCTAAAGTAGGTGTTTGAGAGTTTATATAACTTCATGTTCTGCCATAGCAATCTTATTTTGGCTTGCTAGCTTAAGGCTTCATAATAATTATGTTTTTAGGTATGATATTGTTTCCTATGACTAAGTATCTTTGAGCAAATGTTTCAGTAAATATCTGTTGCAGTACTCCTAGCTCAAATACTCTTCACAACACTATTGGCCATGAGTACCATGGCATATTAAAACCATGGGCTGACAGACCGAGAATAGAGACCTATAGTAGCAACTATCCTTTCATTGTTCTATTGCAGGTTTATTTTGTCACTATTTATTATGTACAGCATGTTTATTAATCTCTAGGATGCTGTCAAGTTAAATGATGGAACTCAAATGCCTATCTTTGGCCTTGGGTATGTAAGTTAAAAAGAAAGATATGAAGTGTGATCTTTGTCTTGAATTACACAAAGGTGCAAAGCTACAGCAATTGCAGATGTATCAGTTCTTCTATTGTTTTTGGTTCATATTATAATGAACTATACTCGTACCTTCATTCTGCATTGGTTGTGACTTCTCTCTCTTTTTATTTATCTTATCACATTCATTTTATTTTGTTTGTCTAGTTATGCTAAATGTCATATATGTAATCATTTTGTTTTAAGAACATGGCTGTCAAAACCTAAGGAAGCAGGGGCTGCTGTGAAGCATGCCTTGGAGAATGGTTACAAGCATATTGACTGTGCACAGCTTTATAATAATGAAGCAGAGATTGGAGAATATATGAGCCAAGTTTGGAAAGCTGGGAAAGTCAAGAGGGAAGACATATACATTGTTTCTAAGCTGTGGTGGGTATATTAAGATATATTTCTGCAAGAGAAGTGCTTTGGCAGTTAAGGAAAGTAGGTTTGTTGGGAAAATTGATTAAAGGAAATGTAGGAAATCATCATGGTAGGATGTTGTATCAGGGAAATTAGTACTTTGGTGTTTCTTGTTGCTTGATTGATTAAGGGTCTGTTTTGGTTGTGTATGGCACCTGAAGCTAGTTGGCTAGAATGCAGCACTTAATTTTGTAAACCTTGTAATTTTTCTTTTAAAATGGTTAGATGGGTATCCTTTTCCCTTTTAATAGCTCTAATAGGGCATTGGTGACATTCATTATGAAAGTAGGCATAATTACCAGCAATAGTGAATTTCTGGCATCAGAAGTTCATGCTATAATGGAGAATATTTTGTAGGTGCAATGATTCTGCAAAAGAGGATGTCATTGATGCATGCAAGCTGAGTTTGAAAAATCTGCAACTTGATTATTTAGATCTATATTTAGTGAGTCTAGCTTTTATTTGGATCTATTTTTAGTGAGTTTAGCTTATATCATGCAGTTGTGGTTGATTGATTGATTTGAGTGCTTAAAGTGGCAGTATGGCTAATTACCATGCACTCCATATTTTGCTCATGACAAGGCTTGGCACTGTGAATCTGTAGAGTCAAAACTCAGTAGATACAAACCTGTACTAATCATTCATCGCAATCAAGCAGCTAACTCATCTGTTCATCCTCTTCTAGTTTGTAAATGAGCACTCTGATAAATGATCATGCAGCATGTAATACAGGACTAGAAACAGGTCACATTGGTTGTTGTTGGAAGATTTGACAATTGGTCCAGTGCAATCCTACACTGCGTCAACAAATGTTTCAATATGTACTCCTACCAGGAGTCATGCTAGATAAATAATTATATTCCACTTGCTTTTGCAAGCTGAGAGTTCTGTTATAAGCTGGTTTTCTGTCTGTGGGTTTTGGTATATGATTGGTTTATTTAATCTGAAAAGTATTCTCTAACTCTCCCATTGGAACATGCTAGCCACTCTCCCAACAGAAGGTGAAAACCTATATTTAGAGCTTTTTTGGCAGTTACTGTACCCTATTAGTGCAAGAGTCAGCCCTGTCATCAGAAGAGTCAACCCCCTGTCAGAAAATTACTGATATCACCCCTGGCTCTTATGGATCAGCAAAAGAGCATTGAGATTGCATATTGAAATCTTTAGAAGTCATTACTTCATGAAGTTAGTGTTTTCATGCATATAGCAATTGTATTTTGCTTATCATTCCTAGAGAGATGATATCAGGTGTAAAAGGGTTGGTCTGTTCAATCAATATACATTGGAGATAGTGTGTTATTTTAGTACCAAGTTAATAAATTGTTCTTTACAGAAATAGTAGAGCAAACACAAACCACAACCCACAGACTCAAATGAACTGATATTTGAACTATCAGCTTGCATTACTAAGTATAGTATAACTATCTATCTTGCTTTAGTAAGAGCTCTGTATGAATTGCTAGGAGCTTTATAGTATGCATTCAAAAAGAATTTTTTGTGGTTTTTTAGTTTCTGTTTGGTTTAGCAAGAGGTGTCTCTGATGGTATTTGCTCCACATCCCTTACTTTGGCATGCCATTGATCTGATATATCTTATTTTCATTTTCCCCAACTCCTGGGTTATGGACCAGTGCTGGTCCATAGATCATTTGGTACCAGGCAGCACAAGATATGTTGTGCTAATTCAATCACTGTACCAGAACTTATCATTGCCAATTCAAGCACGGTAAAAGAACTTAAATGCACGCCACATCAAGTTTACCTGGTTCAATGAACTTTGTATGCCCTCTCCCCAGGCTGCAGTAATAATGTCAAATGTTGACTAGCCTGTGGCAATATAAAGGTTTGGGACCACTGCTACATATAATGCCTGATTTCTAGTGATTGATGTTTTACCACACAGTATGTCATAATTTTCTTTTCTCTCTATGGAAAGGTCCATTTTCCTACAAGGCTGAAGAAAAGTGTTGGAACTGCAGTAAGTGGAGAGGATGAAAATAGCCTTATTGGATATTCTCCTGAAATGATGAAAGAAACTTGGCAGGTATAGTTACTTGCATTTGCATTAGCATGCATTTTTTAAGCAGAAAAGTGAATACTGGAGTAAGTTACTATCTCTTCTTAGTGAGTACTTTCCTATTGTTAATACCTTGATATTAATGTTGATGAGAAATTGAATTTGTTTTGTAATTGTTCCAAAGGAAATGGAAAAGCTTGTTGAGATGGGCCTAGTTAAGTCAATTGGAATCAGCAATTTCACTACAAAGAAGGTTGTAGAGTTGTTGGAGTTTGCTAAGATAAAGCCTGTTTGTAACCAAGGTAAGACCGGGATTTTTTCAGTCTCTGGAGGTCTATATCATATGCTGGTTTATTTGTTTTGTTACATATCTTTCTTCTTCTGCTGCACAGGAGTAGAACATTTGACACATTATGCTACACACGCACAATTAAAGACCTACAAACATAGACACATGACACTGCAGCGGCATGCCCCCTCCCCAGTTTCATAAAAGTATTTATAAAGTACCCTCTGCAGCTTACACAGGGTTCCCACACCTCCTAGAAATCCAAAAATATCCTCGAAGAAGAGAACTATCCTAAGAACTCCTAAAAAATCCTAAAAGTTGAGGACTATTTTACTGTTCTCCTAAATTCCTCGTAAATGTTTCATAAGTTGACTTTCTTTTTATAAGTTGAATTTCTTTTCTTTTTGATACGTTGCTTAATAAATTTCAAGAGAAGAGCCACGACGAAAAACGTCTTTTCCTCTTTATTTATTTCAACATTTCGACATTCCAATAATTACTAAAATTAGGCCTAAGTCAGTAGACATATACGGTTTAGTGACATAAACGATATTGACATAAACGATATAATACGTTTCGAGACATCATGTCCTACCCTCAGCTAATAAACAGTGCCACCGGGAGGTTTTATAAATGGGGAAAAACAAGTGGGAAAAACAAGTGAAAATCAAGAAAGTAAATTAACCGGAAATCGAGAAAGTAATTTTAGTAATTATTGGAATGTCGAAATGTTGAAATAAATAAAGAGGAAAAGATGTTTTTCGCCTTGGCTCTTCTCTTGAAATTTATACTTCAGCTGCGATTCTCAAGAAATGTTGCTTAATAAGTTATTTTGTGATAGTTCGTCATAATGCCAAATCATCAATTCTCGCAAATTCTACCATGAATGTATTATTTTCTGCTATACCATATTGACCTTACCGCTTACCGAATTTCTCTGGCATCTGTAAAGCCTCCTAAAAATGGGCGAAAATATCTCCTAAAGTCTCCTAAATATCCTTAAAAGATCGATGAAAAAGGAGTGTGAATGGTTTTACATAGTTTCCCGGTTTTTTTGCAGCTTGCAGAGTTGCCCTGTCTGCTCCATGCCTTTTTAATGATTGCTATATCCTTAGCTACAAAAAGTACCTGAACCTGATATACTTAGTAATCGTTTCAAGTGTGCATAGAGCCTTTTCACTTTCAACTAATATACATACATTGGAAACTAAAAATTTGTGCTGGGCAGATTTTAAGAAAATTTTGATACAGAAATCATGAAAAGTTAAGAAAGTTTCAGTATTGGGCCTAACACAGCTTTATTATAAAAAGCGTGTAATTTGTTATCATCACATTGATAGTCTATACTTTATTTAAGCTTTATCTTTTTTGATACCATGTTTAAATTTTAGTTATCACAGTCTATTGTGTATGATGTTAATGTTTTAGTTACCTCAGGAACATCCCAGTGTTTCTACTAATTTATGGACTTACTTATCAAGATTTTTTTGATATCTGTGATTACTGTCAATAATGTTACGAAACACATAATTATTCTTTTAAGAACCATGTCTATAAGCAACACGAAGCTGAAATTAGGCAAGTAGTGAAAGCAATTAAGAAACACAGGCAGGCGGAGTTTCAAATAACAGCTTTATAAGAAACAATATAAGAAAAAATTAAGAAACATTTAAGGTTGGATTTGAGGAAATATGAAGAAACATCCAAGCTGAAGGCAGAGAGTTTGTTTCTTATAAACAACGGAAACTCTATCGCCCTAATTTCCCTGTGGTACAAGTTCGCGCTGAACGCAATTCCAGGGACGTCAGCAGTAACTTGCAAAACTGTTTTAACTAGTAACTTTCTGATCAAACTAGTAAGAATATAGAATGGACATCCATTACATGCTTCACAAAACCTGAGCATCTTTTTTTCTTGCATCACCATTGCCTAATCTAGGTCATTATTATTATTAGAAGTCTTTAAATTTAAGAAACATTTACGGCTGGATTTAAGAAACATATGTGAAACATGTAAGTTCAGATTTGATGAAATATCAAGAAATATCCAGGCTGAAAGCAGAAAGTTTGTTTCTTACATAAAAATGCGTTAAGGGCTTAAAAAATTTTGCAATCATAGTTGAAAGTAACCGAAATTACATTGGAAATTAAATTTTGCAATTTCGTTTTGTTTCTTGTTAGTTGAGTTGCATCCATATTTGCCACAAAACAAGCTGGTTGAGTTTTGCAAGCAAAAAGGTATGAATACCTTTGATGAATTTTTGCATTTTCTATGACAGCTCAGTTTCATGTAGTTATTTTGAGACATTGAATGACATCGCATCGACTCTTTCTTCAAATTGTTAATATCTCGTTCAGTTATTTCAGCTGTATCAAGATGCTTCAATTGTATCATTGGCTTAAGCCTCGTTTTTTATACAACTTTCCTAAAGTAACTTGGTGAGATCAAAGTATGATGTTCTAATTAATTATTTTTTAGACATAATTTGTGTAGCTTATTCTCCAATTGGTGCACCAAACAGGCCAGATTTTTTTAAGGAAGTATCACATCCAGTTCTCCTTGAAGATGATGTCATAGAAGCAATCGCAAAGAAACACAATGCAACTGCAGCACAGGTATGCAGGGTCACCAAGAGGGGGCAGGGGGCAGGGGGCAGGGGGCAAGTTGCCAGAGGGCCTCAAGGCCCAAGGGACCTCATAATACCAAATGCTTCAAGGTCTGGGGGACCTCATATAGTAGACCAGCAATAATTGCCCGACGTTAATTTCTAGGCCCTGAAATGTTCTGCTCGCTTCGCTTGTAGGGGGTCTCTGCTTTATCTTTTGCCCCGGAGGCCCTTGAATCTCTCGGCGGCCCTGTAGGTATGTCTTTGCTCTCATCAGTCAACAGATTTTAATTAGTGTAATTATTTGCTAGAGCTCACAGACGTTTTTACTTTACTTATAAATCTGATATAACTTAAAGATTTCTTCTTTTGTAAGTTTTCAACTTCTGTTGTACAAATGCTTCCTTGCGCGATATAGCAAATTTTTTGATATGATTGTTCGAGTCACTAATTCAACTCAGATGAGTCAAAACAGTTGGGCATGGTTTTCACATTTGGTCTCTTTGATTGTCTTAATCTTAGTCCTCAAAGTTTTTAATGGACGATTTCACTTGAAAGAGATTGGAATATTTAGAGGAAATTTATTGAGAAATTGGTGCTATTTGCTACCTTTCAATTCGGCTGATTGCAGCTTTAATATTAAAAGTTCTAGTTATCGCTCTTATATTGATCAATTGATTGGATGACTGAATAATAGATTGATTTATAGATTGACCTATGGATTGATTGATACAATAGTTGGCTATTTGATTCAGTTGATCACAAGATAAGCGTCTAATAATTAATTAGTGATAAGTGCCATTCAATAATTACGTAACACCCAATTTCGCCCATTTTCACCACCCACCCACCCACCCCTTGTAACGCATCGTAACAAATCTAGCACCACACACCCCCGTTGTTAAGTAGCATTTTGAGTCTTAAGACCTCCCTATCAATATCTTCGTTATCTGTTCATGTTTCGTAGTACATATTACCTTCATGTAACAAATATTTACTCAATCTAGTGTTCTAATGTAGTTAAACAAAGACAAGTAGCATATTTTGGGCATATAATTCGAAGAGATAGACTACATAGATTATTGTTAGAAGGAAGACTAAATGGGAGAAGAGAAAGACCTAGAACCTTATGGGTGGATAATATCAAAGAATGGACAAAGTTAAGCTATGTAGATTGTGTAAGGAAAGTGGACAACCGAGAAAGCTGGGAATCCATGATAGTCAACCTGCTGGGGCATATGACACACAATGATGATGATGATGAGTGTTCTAATGTAAAAGAATGATTTCACAGGGCCATTTCCTTTTGCGTAAGTCCTGAGACAAGAAACAATGTCGCAACAATGTTTCTGAATAGTGGAGGATACATGCAAACACAAACAGCGTTAGATTTAAACTCAAACTTGATGTAGTTGCAAGAAAAGATACATTTCAAAAAGAATATCTGTTACATAGTAGAAGAGCTATGACCCCAACATCCCCTTAAATTTTCGTAACAGTTGGTAACAGAAATGACCATACCCAACGTCAAGCGTTACGTAGTTTTTGAATAGTTCCATGGCTACATATCGTGCCTGGTTGATTTTAGAGAGCGAGTGCTGTATTCAACAGAAACAGGTTCTCTATTGATTCCTTTTTTAATATTGAATTTCTCTTTTCTCTTGTTGATTAGGTTCTACTTGCATGGGGAATGAAACGTGGTATCCCAGTCATTCCAAAGTCAGTCACACCATCACGAATTGATGAGAATCTCAAATCTTGCAATGTGCAGTTGGATGATGAAGACATGGCTAAAATAAACGGGATATCAACACGTGCACGATACCTTGGCCACCAATGGAGTATTCCTCCTGGAGTTGATATCGAGGTTTTTTGGGATGGAGAATATCTCGGATGAGTTTGATTATTATGTGCAGTAATGTTTGACTTGTTTCGTGGTAAACTTGTATAACCTTTACTGCTGTATTTTCTCCAATTTTTCATGATTTGAAGTTTCTAAAGTTGTGATTTATTTCATCACTTTCCTCTCTCATTTTTTAATAGATGATTTCAAGTATAAGTCCACTTATAAAGTCGTCTTTGTGGGAGCAGTGGCGTTGTGGCTCCAAAACTAGGACCTGGGAAATCTGATGGTAAGGAAGCCCAGTCATTGTTAGCCAAGTAGTGCATTCTATATGAAGTGCATTCTATGTGAAGCCCACTCTAAGGATTCATTTAGACCCCTTGTACACTTGAGCCAAATGGAACCATTCCAAAATTGGTACGAATGTGTCTTGCGTTTACACTAGAACCTTTGGAACTGTTCCATTTGGAACGGCTAACCGTACTCTTTTGGGTCCGCCGAAGGAACGGTTCCATTTAGAACCGTTCCTTTCGGTTCCAGTGTAAACGGGCAGAACCAAATGGAACCGTTCCAAAAGAGAGTGGATATGAAGCTATTTCTCAATTTCTTCATCTTTGATGAAAATTCTAGCAGCTGTAAAAGTTTCTTTCGTTTCTCCTCTTGGCAATTCGTCTGTTGTTTCATCGGATAAATCGGGATAGGCCTCTATGAAACGTTTTGATAAGTCATCATGCTTTGAAAGGATTGTTTTCCAGTACCGTGCTGCTGCAGATTTGGCTGCCTCAGCTCTCACGACCCCCCCCCATCGGCACACCCCTGGGTTTCCTTGTAGTCGGAAATGACTTTCAACAATAGTGCAGTCTTTTCCTCTGTTCAGTGGAAAAGTTTTTGCTGCTTGTCGTTGCCATTCTGTAATAAATCGTTGTTATGTGATAAAGGGCGTGGTTAGCTGATTTTGGTGAGTACTGCTCACATTCCTCCTCCGCAGTGCCTATTTACGGAACCACTTAGAACCTTATCTACGTTTACAGTTGAAGCATGGAACCTGTGAAATCCAGAAAGAAGCCACGTAGATAAATCTATACAAAACTTGATACCATATATATAACTATTTACAAACATGACGATTGATAATGTAAACAGAAGTTAAGCGTAAAGCTTGAACGTGTATAGAATTCGTAAAACGTGAACCGAACAGCACTGGTTTTGACATGTACAGTGCTATATAAATATCAGAACAATGAAATAGTCTCCAGGCTACTAGAGCCATTAGTTCCCAGACCTCAGTATTTGACAGAACCGTTTGGTTCCAAATGGAACCGTTCCATTTTCTCAACAGTATACAGGTCCTTAATGACTTTAGACTTCACGCGCCAGGTAGCACCAATGGAGTGTGAACTTTGGAATGGAAAACAGAACAGACCACAAGCACCCTAGGTTTGGAAGGGAGGGACACAGCTATAGGGGCGCAAATTAAGAAATGTTAGTTGGGGCAAGTAAGAAAAATGTGAGGGAATAGGGGGTCAGGGGGCTTCTCCCCAGAAGATTTTTGAGGCAACGCCCTCTGGAGCAGGGACTCCCAAGCTTTTCCTATCGCGACCCCATTCAGAGCTTTCAAACAATCAGTGCGGCTCCAAGTTACCATTTATGCACATATTATATAGCATCAGGCGCGCAGCTAAGAATTTTGAAGGGTAGGGGCCCAACTTTTATAGAAGATACGATCTTTGAATAATTTTTTAGATTCATAAATGGAAGAAATACTTTGGGAGATTTACTGATATCGCTACTCTGAAGTCCAATTACAGTAAAATGTGGCAAAGAGAATCGGATTCTCACTGTCACTTTTTGGCCATGGTAGAAAAAGAAAAGGGACCAGGGTGAAGCCCCCTGAAAGATTTCAGAACCTTTTACTCTTATATTTACCTTTTACTAATATGGAAAGGGCACTTTTACTCTTTTTCTGAAAAGATCAGGGGTCTAGGACCCCCCCGTAGACACGCGCCTGAGTTATGGTATTTTGGCAAACGAGAAACAAATTATTAATTTTTATCTTGCTTACAAAAATAAATGACGTTCTCAGGTTTAGCATAAATTCATCAAAAGAATTTACAAAATCTCATGACTGAAAGTTAAAAGACAACTAACCAAATAAATCCTGCATATATTTGGGAATTTTTTTGTAGAAAAGGATATGCCTTACAATCGTCGTAATAAGGTACTACGCAGTCTTGCACAAGCGCAACAAATAGATATGGATTAGACTCTTTCTCATTTAAGCCTTGCGCACACAGCACGATTTTTGTCGCTGGTAACAGAGATCTTGTCTTCTGTCGTCAGAGACGAAAAAGAATTTCAAGAATACTCTTCATCAGTGAGAAAAATCTCTTATATGTGTTTCCCGCACACAGTAAAAAGATTTTTCGCCAGTACTGAACCCTTATAAATTGGTAAAAAGTAAGTGCCGAGTTTGTGAAGTTCCCAACGGATTTTTAGCGTGTAAAGTGGTGAGTCATCAGTAACCATCTCTTATCTCCTCAATTTCGATTAAATTTTTACAATTCGTGTATTTGTCGCGACGTTTCAAGTAATTTAAGGGTGGCAGTTGCTCCGGTGCGCTTTGTGAAATTCGAAAAATATAATTAACAACTCTTTTTTACAACGTAGCAGTGAAGCCACTAGCAACTATTTACATTG
>OLMO02000252.1:13393264-13409124 GCA_900291935.2 Cassiopea xamachana
CTGAACCCTTATAAATTGGTAAAAAGTAAGTGCCGAGTTTGTGAAGTTCCCAACGGATTTTTAGCGTGTAAAGTGGTGAGTCATCATTAACCATCTCTTATCTCCTCAATTTCGATTAAATTTTTACAATTCGTGTATTTATCGCGACGTTTCAAGTAATTTAAGGGTGGCAGTTGCTGCGGTGCGCTTTGTGAAATTCGAAAAATATAATTAACAACTCTTTTTTACAACGTAGCAGTGAAGCCACTAGCAACTATTTACATTGTTTTTGTTTTAACATTAATATACGAAGTTAACAATAATCTTTTCCCCGTGGTTGCTTGTGATGTTAAGACTCAGAGCTCAGCAGACTCAACTATGAATGTGGACTTGAGTTGTCTGTTGTTTGCTGCCATTAAGGTAAACAGATAAAATTGTTGTCTTTAACGAGTCAAATTGAATCGGATTTTTTTCCAGAAAATGGTCAAATCTTGCTCTGCATATGGATGCACAAATCGTTTTTCTAAAAACGGCATTTCATTTCATAAATTTCCCCTGAAGGATAAGACTCTTCTTCGAAAGTGGATATTTGCAACACAGAGATAAAATTTTCAACCTACCTTCAATTCCCATACCCCAAGTTAACTTATATTTACAACTACGTAGATGCCTAAACCTGGAGCATCTATTGTCTATCAGTGATTTGACTAGACTTCTCAGAGTTTTGCAATCCGACTTTCGCACTGGCGAATGTGGCGAATATCCAGATCCGCCACTGGTTGGCGGTATTGAGAGAGGATGATGGAGAGGATTTTAGTATGTTGGCAAGTATATATGGAGCTGTGTTTTTAGGAAATTTTACCAGCCCCCTGATTATTAGGACCCCCGGCTAGTTAGTTTTAGACTTCTCAAATGCTTAGGTCCCCATTCTGTCTATTTAACACCAACCCCTTATCTGTTAACAACCCTACAAATGTGTGCTCTTTTCGTAAAATGGTAGCCCCCTCCTTTCCATACCGCCCTTCTATTTGTTGCCAAAGGTAAAAGTTTGAGAGTAAGGAAAATTCCGGTTTATCGGAATATCCGGCGCATCCTATGCCGGATTATGTATGTATGTTGTAATTTATGATAGCAAAAATGAATACCGCTGAAAGTGTTTGAAACCAATGGTGAAACCGCTTTGAAGGAGCTTCGATCGATTTCCCAATTTGAAAACGTGACTTTGAAACGTGACTAGTTGGCACTCCACGTTGCAGAGAAGGCGGTAAAAATGGTAAGTGGTACTTTTATCTATTGTTGGTCATGTATTCCATTGTAAGTACGTTATAGCTTCAAACAAAAGCCAAAGCAGCCATTCCTGTAAGGTGGTATCTTTATTTACTTATCTATAGGCCTGTACAGTCCACACTCTAACGTGTGAAAGCAGGACGATGTGACAGACTGCGTTATCCAGTTGTGGATTGCTCACTTCATTTGTTCCAACTTTTAAATGGTGCTCTTTCAGAGTGTGGTAGGTTTGTTGCTTTGTAGAGCTTCAACATGGAGCTGGCTGCCAGTTCAACTGGGGTTTTGAGTGAACAGTTTATAGAGCAGGTGTCCAGTATAGCTTAGCGCAACTACTGGAATTGACATTACCACTTTAGTAGCGCAATTAACGAACGCAGAAAATATGTAGCTACAAAAATAGACCAATTTATCAATAAGGCAAGAAATAGTAGATATAGAAAGTTATTCGTTAGGGAAAACCTCTGGGTTACAAACAAGAGTTAATCCAGACAAAACGACTGTCCATGTAGCAATGTAAAAACTCAGAATTTCTTCTTCAGTGAAAAATAATTACATTGACGTGCGAGTGAGACAGGCCTGTAGCATTGTCCATTTGATTGTGATTACGTAAAGTATGAAATGAGCTCTCAGAGTTTGTACCTCGTGATTCCTCAAGTAAAATTTTGCCACCCTATGAAACAGGCCTGGCTACGGGGCTTGAAGTGAGAAACTCGTTTTAAGTACCGTCCGTCACTGAATTCTGGGATGGGGTTTTCGTCTTGGTGGTGGATCGTTCGATGTAGCGCGAGTTGACGCTGTTCTTGCGCAATAGCTGTTTATTCTATAGAAGTGGCTTATGCATTGAGTGACAGGCTGAGGCCCAAACCAGTCCTGAAAACCACTAACCACATATTTGCTTAACTGAATGAAAGCCATCAAGTATCTTTTGTGTTTACACCTCGTCACCTATTGTGTGCTTGTAGCCACTACGTTGTACTTCCTGTCGGCACTCGTCCAAGGTAGATACATTCGAAGACTAGGGTAGGAAGTCTGCAAGATGGAAGAAATTATCGCAAAGATGAGAGGGACCGAAATGCTGCCCCAAAGCTAAGGCTGTCACTCCCAGGGGGAATCATCTATAAGAGGGGAAATCATCAATAAGAGGGGAAATGAGGAATTTGTAAGGGGTGGGGGAAACCTACATGGGTAAAGCATCAAAATAGGGGAATTGTTGGAAAAATGTAAGGGTTTGAGTAGAAATTGTCGACCGACAATCATGTGAAAATGAAAGATGAACTGTACAGCGTATGTAACAAAATAAATTCCAAATTTGAGCAAACAGTTAAAAATATAAATACAGGATACTCAACATCGTGTTCTATTTCAACATTATTTGGTTCCTACCCATAGAAACATGGCATGCAACTGATTCTGTCATTTGAATGCAGAGCTTTCAATCTCCCATCAAACTCAATGTTTACAGTAAAATATTCGTTTTACCCTTGAGGTAGTGTGCAACTATCTAAAAAGATCAGGCACACCAAGGGGCGGTAGCGTCCCTGTAATCATAATCCGAATGCGACTAGCACCGGCCCAAGATTTTACAACAGTTACTTGCGGCCTCATAGATTGTTGAAGTCAGCTTAGGGGAAAATCCCAAATTTGTGGGGGACAATGGGAACATTTCAGCGATATGTACTCTCAAGTGCCAAATAAACGGGGGGTCCTAATAGACAGAGGGGTTGGAAAAAATCCCAATATTTTATAAATGTGGGGGATCAAAATGGACAAGGGGGTTGGAATTTGAGAAATGGCTTTAAATGATTATACAAGAACGGAAAGAACAAAAACAGCTTGTCGTAAAGCATAAAACTAAAATATATACAACCGTAGATCTTTTTGGCAACACTTGACAACCGCGTATAGCAACAAGTAATGGTGAAAACAAACTGCTTAGTAGGTGAGCAAATATGAAGGATTTACCATACTTCCCAACTGACTCACAATGCGCAGGTCAGACCCGTATGATCTCTTATAAACCCACTGACCCGCCGGGCAATTCAAAACCCGCAAGAAAAAAAGTGATGCTAGATTTTTGTGAATTATGCTATTACGTAGTACAGTTCAATTTAGCACATTGTTCTAACAATGTAATATGAAAAATATAAATCACGGCATTGCAAATATCCTTGCTTTTGGCAGTAGTATTTTAGCTCAAAAGCTGTGTGCACATATACATACATATGTACATACTATATATATATATATATATATATATATATATATATATATATATATATATATATATATATATATATATATATATGTTCACGTTGAAAAGGCACTATCCCCATTTGGGGGGTGTCCTTTTACATGACGTCTCCACTCAGCTCGATCCAGCGCAGTTCTTCTTTGCAGTCCTCGGCTGTTAATATCTTCCTCAATCACTCTTTTCCAAGTTTTTTTTGGTCTACCTCTTTTCTTCTCCCATGTTGTTCAAAATTGTATATCTTCTTAAGGATGTTGTTCTCTCCTCTGCGATATACATGACCAAACCATCGTAGCCTGTTTGTTCTTATAAATTCATTTATAGGTCCTACATCTAAAGCTCGCCTTACATCTTCATTTCTCCTTCTATCTAGTCTGGTAATTCCTTCAATTCTTCTCAGCATCTTCATCTCCGTTACCTCAAATTTATCATTTTCTTTCTTTTTGACTGTTAGACACTCACTGCCGTATGTCATAGCTGGTCGTATCATTCTTTTGTAGATTTCGCTATACACTTCAGTATAAAACCTTGAAAACCAAAATAAAAAGGTTGTTTGACTGCAATTAAAATCACATAACTCTGAGTTTCACTCTGGTTGCGATCATCAGATGCGATCATATATATAGTAATACATATATATATATATATATATATATATATATATATATATATATATATATATATATATATATATATAAATTATTTATATAGCAATACCTGACCCTCTTATGACATCCGAAAAGTTGGGAGCAATGTATACGTTAGTTATGTTGCAAATGTGAAAAGGTTGTGTTGCATTGGGTTGTACATATCATAGTTAGGTGCAGAAAGATGTTGGCGTTCCCATTTTTTCCGAAAAGAACAAGAAAACGTGAATTAGAAGAAGTAGGCCTAGGCCATGAGGAGAGAATCCTTGATATCTTTATGCCAAATACGTGCATGTATTTCATGGGCAGCTGTTGAAAAAGTAAAAAGCTAGGAAACATTATTTACCTACTTGTTTTCTCATCTCGTTTGCTTGCTGTATGCTAATAAGGGAAAGTTGATGTTGCGTGTTTGTATCAGGAGGACTAGGCCCTGCTAGGTCCAATTCAATTTTGACGACTAAGGTAGAGTTTCTTAACTGCATAAAAATATACGCCAACTTAATTCAATATTTCCTTGTAGTCGGACCAGCATGCTATCCAATTTCTCTGCCGAATATATTTTAATGTACGATAGGGAGTGAAGAAAGTCTTTTAATGCATCTAATAGGATATGGAAGTGCAATGCAAAAGGCTTGGTTTGAATATGCTTACAGAAGTGACAGATTTGGTTGCAAGGAAGCTTCTTGTTTGACACTGGAAAGTTGAGCCTAATTC
The DNA here is from genome assembly GCA_900291935.2 of Cassiopea xamachana. NCBI lineage: Eukaryota > Metazoa > Cnidaria > Scyphozoa > Rhizostomeae > Cassiopeidae > Cassiopea > Cassiopea xamachana. Next base: position 13,398,140 of record OLMO02000252.1, read on the forward strand.
CTTGCAAATAATCCCCATTTGGTAAAGGTCCCTCGTAAAAACTGTTTGCTTTTATAAAACGTCATTTCAAACACAACAGTTCGTATTTTTTCCTTTTTACTGTTTTGCTTGAAAGAAGCATTGTAATCTCAGCCTTCCCAGAACAACCTTGCTCTTTCAAGCTTCATATTCTAAAGAGAATTGCAGCTAGTACTTCATCCCTATAAAAGCCAATCTGTTTGACAGAACACTAATCACAACTGGGATAGTGAGCATAATAGGGGAAACGCCCTTCCGATTTTAGTCCCAGCAATACCTTACGTAAGTTATTGTTCAAATCCTACCGTTTTCTATTCAAGCAGTCACTGCTGTATAGCCCAGTCGTACAGCTACATTGATAGTGATGAGCGGAATGTTCCACGTTAGGCCATGGCAAAAGGTCATCAGGTCACTATCTGTAGAGATTTTACTCTCTTCTGATTCGTTTCTTATAGCACAATGCAGAAAAGACTCAATAAAAAGACAAGTTCATAGTCTTCGTGTATCTGCTTCTCGAACATCAATTTGAATACTACCCTGACTCATAACCGCATGGTTTTTTCATATCAAATGACTTGCACAAGTTTTCCCTAATATGGTTTACTAATTAGTTATACAAGAAATTGTCCAATAAAATTTAAGCTATATTACGTAAATGAAGTTTCTAGAACTTTCTACAATGACTAACAGATTTTTTTTGTCTAACTAAGCATTTATTTGGTGACTCAAAAGGTTCAGTCGCTGCGCTGCGCCTTCGCGGTGGAATCACCACACTATCATTTTGACAATTGATGAGGGCATTCCGTCAGCTTAGCAGCACCTGTTTCCTAAATGTATCTCTCCTACACTACTGGGAGTTTGTTGAAGCATTGGTATGAAATTATTACACTGATGGCGGAAAAACTCTTTCTCGAAAAGAAGCACGGTGCGTGGTAAACTACTTGCATCGATGGTTGTTTTCGCCCTGTGAACTTAGTTGTAATTGACAACAAACAATTTGACGTCACACCGAAAAGATCTGTACGCTATTTTTCCTTGGAAAATGGGCGTAAATAGTACTAACAAAGAAAGGAAATGAAATGAGGGGTTTGTAAACAAAGTCAATTTCCTTAGAATTATTAAACGGGGGATCCTAATAAGGTCAAGAGGGTTTGAAAAAATCGAAAAATTAATAAGCGTTGGGAAGTTTATTTGGCACCTGAGAGTAGGGGAAAGCGGGAGAAAGGGAGCATGCGCTGTAGGGTAAAGAGCAATTCTAGCGTGGCAGCGTTGTCCAGAGCACCATTTCCTATTAACAATCGCTCTTCCGAGGTGATAGTGTTAAAGCATAGCTAATTGTGACGTGTTGTGTTTGTTAGAGTTGACCATTGAACCATGGAGTTGAAGTCCAGGCCTTCGCTGCAAGTTTTTTATTCTTGTCTTTTCTTTAATATTTAATGTAGTGCTTCGAATAGTAATGGCCTAATTGCCCCAGTCTATTACATGCCCCCTCGAATACACGCCCCCATTCTATCCGGATTTTTTAAGTTTGTCTCATAATTTGTGCGCAAGATTGGAGATTGCGAATGAGACTAACCTGAAATACTTAGTAGAGCCCCCTCTTTTAAACTCCCCATTAAATAGAATCCTCCGAAAAATTGAAATAGTTATAAATACCCCAGACTTTCATTCGAAGCTGTATAGTATTTGTTTAAAAGAAGGTTCGTATTGTAATGGAGTTGGTATTGGAGCGATAATTGTCTACCATTTCGTGACTGCCTCTTATTGGTTAATTTTGCTTCGAAGTTGTCCCATTTAGCAGACCTTTTTGTGAAAAAATTGTGAAAAGTGCCGTACATTTTCCGTGTAAATCAGCCGAGGAAGGCAATTGGCCGAAGGCCGAGGCCAGGGAAAAGATTCTTTATTCTTTTTTTGAAAGAGCATGATTTTTTCTATGTAAGAAAATATCCAGGGTAAAGGCAAACATCGATATTGAGAAGCAGAGGCGTAGCTAGCGGTGATGTAACACTCCAACCGTTGATGAACTCGTCAGTAAATCTAGATTCAATGAATTTTGTCGGTAAATGACTGCATGGCATGGTCAAAAGAGTGTCCAAAATGTCAGTTCTTGCATCAATGTACCTCAAGTTTAGTATTGGGAAGTGCATTCTAAGTCAAAGTAAAAGGCGTGGTTTTGAAAAACTTCTCTGGGGACTCAGCCAAGCTCTGTTATAAAGGTTAATATTTTCACAAGTATAGATCTACAGAATTGGGCTTCTAAGATGTAAGAATGATAATGCTGCAACAAATAGAATTGGGCCTCTAGAAAGTAAGGATGATAGCTCTACAACAAATGGACATACTTCACTGAATTTCCTAAAAAATTAGAAATGTTGCATAGGAAACTTTCTAGTAGCCACACCCATTTTACAACTACCCCTCCTCCAGAGGATTGCGAGTAGACATATCATGTAGCAGGAGACCTTCTGTGAAATATTTTGAGAAGTTTGGGAACCACTGTTCTAGAGGGCGTCGCCTCAAAAGAATTTTCTGGAGACAAGCCCCCAGGCCACCATTTTTCAACAACATGCCTACCAAACATGACTATTTTGGCACATACTTTTTTACCTATTGAAGCAGATATGTAACATAAATGCTCTCAGCTCTTATCTTGACTTCTACATCTGTGCCCCCCAGGCCAGTTCAACTGTCTACAGGCCTGTCATAGATAAAAGGTAACTGACTCTGCATGAAGGCTTTGTGTTGTGTATTGATATCACCTATCATCTGTCTGTTGCCTGATACACAAAAACAAACCTGTTGTTGCCTTCTGTAATGCAAGTGTTCTCCCAAGAGTCATAACATTCAGAAATAAACTGATATAATTGCTTTAATTGGGGTCTTAGAAGCAAACCATAATGCTAGTCTTGCTGTAGGTATTGCATTACATAGCTTGCCTCCTTTAAAAGTTCTTATTATAAGGCCCAAAAAGCTAGTTTAAAGTAAAATGCTGTGTGAAGGATAAAACATTTATGTTAGTTATGGTGGTATTCTGATGTTGCTAGTTTTTCTGTTTGAATACAGAAGCTTCTACATCATTGTAATAAATATTAAAGAGAAAGTTTAGGTGTGGTCATATGGGTAGGAGTTTAGGGTTTGTTTGTGTAGGAGTGAATTTGTGTGCTTTGAATGTAAATGAATGAATGAATGAATGGATGGATGGATGGATGGATGGATGGATGGATGGATGGATGGATAGATGAGAGCAAAATGGTTATAAAGTGGCCTAAGCTATAATGTTTATTTTCACTATGCTAGGATACTGTCAAGCTGAACAATGGAGCTGAAATCCCAATCTTTGGCCTAGGGTATGTATATTCAACATTGTGTTATATTTATATGTTGAATATATATGAACACTTTTGAAAGTACAGCAAGACCTGCCTTAGCGGCCACCTATACAGAATGGCCACCTTTCCATAGCAGCTATCAGTTAAACTGCCCTTACAATTTTCATAATTATTCACCTTTACAGAATGGTCACTTCTATAACATGGTCAGCAGCTACTTTCACATTGAGCAAGTTAACATTTTCCCTGTATATTATGGTCAATAATTTTATTAAATTCATCAGAAGCACTTGAATGAACAACAACTTGATTCATGCAAGTTCAGATCTTCTAAAGTAATCACAGAAGACATAATCTGTCAGTACATGAAAAGACAGATGAGCAATTCAATGATAATTCCTTGCTGAATGCCATGCAATAAATTGGCACCATACATGCTGCTGGAAGGACAGGCTGCAAGGCAGAGAAATATAACTAACTCTTTTTCATCTTTGCAGCTTTAAAAGCCTTCCATTATTGTTACACTATACCTCATTATTATTTTGTGCATATTTGGCTACTTATCAGGTACCAAAATGAGGTCAGCAAGCAATATTCCCTTTCATATCTAACATTTAGAAAACAGTCACCTTCTGTAATCACCAAAATTGGTCAGTCCCTTGGGTGACCATTGTAGGCAGGTTTCACTAGCTGTAATGAGAAAAATGATATCAACATATATTCTTGTATATATCTACAGAGCAAACCCTAACCCTACCATTTGTATTGACTTTTATTGTTGAATTTAATTTTTTATGATTATAATGACATTGTTATTATTTATTTGTTTAAAGCACATGGCTATCAAAACCAGGTGAGGCAGGCGCTGCTGTGAAACATGCCTTAGAGAATGGCTACAACCATATTGACTGTGCGCAAGTTTACATGAATGAAGCAGAGATTGGAGAATATATGAGCCAAGTTTGGAAAGCTGGGAAAGTCAAGAGGGAAGACATATACATTGTTTCTAAGTTGTGGTAAGTAAATTGAAGTATATTTCCTACACAGTATATAATCTGTTCTATTCAAATGGTAATGAGTGTCATGATGAGGACCATAGTCAAATGTTGTATTTTCTTGAAAGAGTGTCCAGGGTGCTCATTTAGAAGTCAACCTTCCAGAGGAGGTGGTTATTCAAGGGGGTGGTCATTTGGGGGGCCACTCATTTACAAATCTGCCTCTTTGGGGATGTTCATTTAATATCATAGACAAGCAGACATAATCTTTCCCAACAGTGGTGAGTAAACACATAAATGCAAAGAAGCAGGAAAGGTAATCAATCAAACAACCATATTAAAATTAAAAAATTACAAAGCAATATAAAGGCAAGGGTTATAAAACAATGTCAGTTTCATCCTTGTTGTTGATATCTATCAGCTTGCATTCTGGTGTAATGCCAGCAACATCTTGTTCTGAAACTAGTCTTTCAAATGGATACAAGTCTGGTTCATTCAAAATAGATAACTGTTCATAGTTTGGTTTGTTTCTTTTCTTTCTCTTAGCTATTGTTGGCAAATCATTATTATAAAATAAGTACAATGAAAATGAGAGACACTACTTAGTTTTCTTTCTTTAGATCCAAATTTGACAATTCCATATATTCCACAATTTCATATTATATTCCATATATGGAATATAATATGGAATTGTGGAAAAGAAATGGTTGTATATATACAACCATAGTTGACAGTCCTTGTTGACATATACAAAACATTTTGACTCGATCTTGGGCCATCATCAGTCAAAATAAAGTCTGAAAATCATTTTTATAGGGGTAGGTGATCACATGTAAAATCAAGGCATTACATGTGATCAACTACCCCTATATATTTTGATATTCAGACCTTTTATTTTGACTGATGATGGCCCAAGATTGGGTCAAAACATTTTGTATATGTCAACTAGGACTGTCAACTATGGTTGTATATGGAATATAATATGGAATTGTGGAATATATGAAATTATCAAAATTTGATCTAAAGAAAGAAAACTAAATGGTGTCTCTCTTTGTTGTCATACTTATTTTCCAATTTATACAGAAGCTGCGCTTCCCATCATCTACTTAAATTATTATTAAAGTGGGCCCTCATTTGAGAGGAGGTGCTTATTTAAAAATATTTACTTTAAAGAATGCGTTCATTCAAGAGAGGTGTTCTTTCAGGGGGGCACTCTTTTGAGGAAATACCGTATCTTCCAAGTCACATGTTGATATCATTTATAGATCAACAAGATCATTGAACCATTGCTGTGGAACTATTGAACTTTTTTTATTCAGAATAAAAGCCTACAGTGAGTAACATGCAACATTATTTACAANATAGATGGATGGATGGATGGATGGATGGATGGATAGATGGATGGATGGATGGATGGATGGATGGATGGATGGATGGATGGATAGATAGATGAGAGCAAAATGGTTATAAAGTGGCCTAAGCTGTAATGTTTACTTTCACTATGTTAGGATACTGTCAAGCTGAACAATGGAGCTGAAATCCCAATCTTTGGCCTAGGGTATGTATATTCAACATTTGTTATATTTATATGTTGAATATATATGAATATTATTGAAAGTACAGCGAGACCTGCCTTAGCGGCCATCTATACAGAATGGCCACCTTTCCATAGCAGTTATCAGTTAAACTGCCCTTTCAATTTTCATAATGATTCACCTTTACAGAATGGTCTCTTCTCTAACATGGTCAGTAGCTACTTTCACATCGAGCAAGTTAACATTTTCCCTGTATATTATGGTCAATAATTTTATTAAATTCATCAGAAGCACTTGAATGAACAACAACTTGATTCATGCAAGTTCAGATCTTCTAAATTAATCACAGACACCATCTGTCAGTACATGAAAAGACAGATGAGCAATTCAATGATAATTCCTTACTGAATGCCATGCAATAAATTGGCACCAAACATGTTGCTGGAAGGACAGGCTGCAAGGCTGAGAAATATAACTAACTCTTTTTCATCTTTGCAGCTATAAAAGCATTCCATTATTGTTACACTATACCTTATTAGTATTTTGTGCATATTTGGCTACTTATCAGGTACCAAAATGAGGTCAGCAAGCAATATTCTCTTTCATTTCTAACATTTACAAAACAGTCGCCTTGTATAATCACCAAAATTGGTCAGTCCCTTGGGTGACCGTTATAGGAAGGTTTCACTAGCTGTAATGAGAAAATTGATATCAACATATATTCCTGTATATATCTACAGAGAAAACCCTAACCTTTCCATTTGTATTGACTTTTATTGTTGAATTTAATTTTTTATGATTATAATGACATTGTTACTATTTATTTAAAGCACATGGCTATCTAAACCAGGGGAGGCAGGTGCTGCTGTGAAACATGCGTTAGAGAATGGCTACAACCATATTGACTGTGCGCAAGTTTACATGAATGAAGCAGAGATTGGAGAATATATGAGCCAAGTTTGGAAAGCTGGGAAAGTCAAGAGGGAAGACATATACATTGTTTCTAAGTTGTGGTAGGTAAATTGAAGTAGATTCCTACACAGTATATTTTCTGTCCTATTCAAATGGTAATGAGTGTCATGATGAGGACCATAGTCAAATGTTGTATTTTCTTGAAAGAATGTCCAGGGCGCTCATTTAGAAGTCAACCTTCCAGAGGAGGTGGTTATTCAAGGGGGATGGTCATTTGGGGGGGCCACTCATTTACAAATCTGCTTCTTTGGGGGGTGTTCATTTAATATCGTAGACAAGCAGACATAATCTTTCCCAACAGTGGTGAGCAGACACATAAATGCAAAGAGGCAGGAAAGGTAATCAATCAAACAACCATATTAAAATTAAGAAATTACAAAGCAATATAAAAGCAAGGGTTATAAAACAATGTCAGTTTCATCCTTGTTGATATCTATCAGCTTGCATTCTGGTGTAGTGCCAGCAACATCTTGTTCTGAAACCAGTCTTTCAAATGGATACAAGTCTGGTTCATTCAAAATAGATAACTGTTCATAGTTTGGTTTGTTTCTTTTCTTTCTCTTAGCTATTATTGGCAAATCATTATTATAAAATAAGTACAATAAAAATGAGAGACACTACTTCGTTTTCTTTCTTTAGATCCAAATTTGACAATTCCATATATTTCACAATTTCGTATTGTATTCCATATATGGAATATAATATGGAATTGTGGAAAAGAAATGGTTGTATATATACAACCATAGTTGACAGTCCTTGTTGACATATACAAAACATTTTGACTCAATCTTGGGCCATCATCAGTCAAACTAAAAAGTCTGAAAATCATTTTTATAGGGGTAGGTGATCACATGTAAAATCAAGGCATTACATGTGATCAACTACCCCTATATATTTTGATATGCAGACCTTTTATTTTGACTGATGATGGCCCAAGATTGGATCAAAACATTTTGTATATGTCAACTAGGACTGTCAACTATGGTTGTATATGTAATATAATATGGAATTGTGGAATATATGGAATTATCAAAATTTGATCTAGAGAAAGAAAACTAAATGGTGTCTCTCTCTGTTGTCATACTTATTTTCCAATTTATACAGAAGCTGCGCTTCCCATCATCTACTTAAATTATTATTAAAGTGGGCCCTCATTTGAGAGGAGGTGCTTATTTAAAAAAAATTTACTTTAAAGAATGCGTTCATTCAAGAGAGGTGTTCTTTCAGGGGGGCACTCTTTTGAGGAAATACCGTATCTTCCAAGTCACATGTTGATATCATTTATAGATCAACAAAATCATTGAACCATTGCTGTGGAACTATTGAACTTTTTTTATTCAGAATAAAAGCCTACAGTGAGTAACATGCAACATTATTTACAAGCCAACATTACTATACTACAAAGATGATACCCCAAGGAGCAATATCTGACTACCCCAAGACCATTACATATAAAACACAATATTATAATCTTATATTTTATAAATAAGATTACCAGGTACATTTGATATCAAGCTAGTGAAGTCAAAATGGTAAATGATAATCGCCATGCTCCCTCATGCAGTATTCATACCGGCTATCATGCTATGCTGATGCATGATGAAAATAGGAGATATAGTTGTGGTACTTGACATCAACTGCAGAACATATGTATGGCACACCAAAAGGGACAAGGAGGGACTAACGACTTTTACAATGGAAATTGATACTAGCTAAATCAACCAAATCGACCAGTTTTATGAGTGAAAAGTATGGTCATTTGTAGACTACTTTGATTAATGCTATCCAAGACATCTTTATCACCATATAGTAAGAGTTTTATTGGAACACATAGCTAGATGACATTGAACTAGATTGACATATGGCTTATTCACACAGCTTTTTACTCAATCTGAAAAAATTAGTAAAATTCCACTGTATTTTCTCAATTTTTATATGGAAGGGGGGCAGAGCCTCTTGAATGTTGTTGGTAATTGCTACTAGTGGGCCATTTCTTATGTAACACTCTAGCAATTATATAGTGAGCACTTTTAAGTTATTGAGGGGATAGCCCCCTCTGCTCCTCCCAGGTGTCTGCAACTGGGCAGGGGTTATGATAAATTTGATGAAGTACTTATTGGTTGTGAAAATGCCTGTATAATTATGATAGAGGCATTTCAATAATTTTGAACTGTTGTCAAATAATTCAGTTCTTGAACCAGATTTGCTGATATTTTAAAGGTTGAGCAGTACTAATGGTGAATGTACAGCACTAAGAAAGTATTTGTGATATTTTTCATACTTTAGGTGCAGTGATTTTGCAAAAGAAAATGTCATTGATGCCTGCAAACTGAGTTTGAAAAATCTGCAACTTGACTATTTAGACTTGTATTTGGTGAGTTTTCATCTTTTCAACATTTAATCCTACAGAACTGGCCTTTCTCATTTCATATTTAATTTCATTGTACATTAAAAAATTTATCCAGATTTACAGCTTTTTGAAGCTGTGATTGACACCCAGTAATGGACAAGAATGTTACATGTAGGAAAGGAAATAGAAGGAAAGGTTTTCTCATTGAATGTTATTTTATGATATCCATTTAGATAGTGTTTTGTAGGTCCACATCAGCTCTTGTATGTATGTATGTATGTATGTATGTATGTATGTATGAAAGTTTTTTCAGTTCTATGACTTCTGATTCATAACTTAGTTTTTATAAGTACAACATTGTAGAAATGAATAGATTGTGTAATATATGTGAAATAGTATTCATGGATGTCAAGTTCACGTAGAAACTTTATTATTGCTTTTGTTTTGAAAAGGCCCATCTTCCCGCAAGATTGGATAAGAGTGTTGGCAACACAATCTGTGGAGATGACAGAAAAGGTCTTATTGGATATTCTCCTGAAATGATGAAAGAAACTTGGCAGGTATAATATCTTCTGTATATGCTCACATATAAGCCAAATTCAGAACTATAAAATAAAGTACTGAAATCAGAGGGTTAGCTTATATGCACATAAAACAAAATGAACACAAGGACAGAGACTAATGCCAATTCTCCAGCTACACATTTTTATCACTATCTGACTCATTATTTGGTTGTGTGTCACCAGTGGTGAGCCATAACCAAGTTAGAGCTAGTGGTGAAGCCAATGTCATCAGTACATGGTTTGATTTCTTAGAAATAACACACTCAAACAAAGGCAGTCAAAGAGGGAAATCAGAGGCAACCAATCAGAGGTAGGCAGTGCATAGGAAGAGGGATGAGGGTCACATGGCTTATAGAGGAACAGCTAACCAACGGGAAGTCAATGGGGCAAATGTGATCACATGGCCTGTGACGATAGTAACCTGTGCTTAAAATGTGACAAAAAGGGACCAATTTTGTTCATTAGTTATGGAGTAAGATTAGACATGTTGATGGTCTGCTTATACATGGCTTTTTGCAAAAACTGGCCATTTTAAAGTAGTTTTAAGGGGTTAGCTTTTATGCGATGTTGGCTTATATGCAAGTATATATGGTATTTATTTGCATTTTTTTAACAAGAAACACAAGTGTTTGAGTGTTATTATCTTGGCATAAATGTTGATGAGAAATTGAATTTGTTTTGTTATTATTCCAAAGGAAATGGAAAAACTTGTTGAGATGGGTCTAGTTAAGTCAATTGGAATTAGTAATTTCACTACAAAGAAGGTAGCAGAGTTGTTGGAGTTTGCTAAGATAAAGCCTGTTTGTAACCAAGGTATGATAAGCAATGTATTTCTGTTTTGTGGATTTGCATGATATCTTAATTAAGTTTTTCTTATGTATTATTATTGTTATACATAGTATTTTTGTAATTATGTATTGTATCATTTGGCATTATTCATTCTTGGAGTCATTTAAGATATACCTTGATATTTGCTCCCATATTGAGATTGCTTTATGGCAACCAGATATAATTTGATTCTTTTATGTACCTCCAAATATTTAGTAAATTTATTTCTACATTCAGTATGTTTTGCTCATCCTCTTCTTACCAGTCCTACTACTTAGTTATCCACCAACAACATTATCAAACATATCTATATAAGTTGTTATATATATATATATATATATATTTATATATATATATATTTATATTTATATATATATATATATATATATATATAT
>OLMO02000252.1:13413744-13426765 GCA_900291935.2 Cassiopea xamachana
TATATATATATATATATATATATATATATATATATATATTTATATTTATATATATATATATATATATATTTATATTTATATATATATATATATATATATTTATATTTATATATATATATATATATATATTTATATTTATATATATATATTTATATATATATTTATATATATATATATGTTTCACAGTTTTAGTAGAAATCAAACGTGCGATTTTTTTGTGGTTTTTTAGTTGAGCTGCATCCATATTTGCCACAAAATAAACTGGTTGAATTTTGCAAGCAAAAAGGTGTGAATATCATTGGTGAAATGTTGTATGTTCTATCAAGGCATATGTTGGCTGAGCCCCAAACCAAAGGAACCACTACCAACTCTTTGTAGTATGCTTATTTTTATACCAATGAAATGTAGAAAGAATATTGAGGCTCAGAAATGCTGAAATTTAAGAATAATGCAAGGATCAAGCTTCATCAAGTCTCAGAATTTTTTTGCATTCCAGTTATCATACTGCTTTCAAATTAACTGTTGAACTATTAATGCAATGCATACTGTCCTTACTTTGATTATGATGAAGTAAAACATTGTCTAGAATTTGGGTATATTTCTTTAACTTCCAGGTAAAACCACACTTTTGGCACTTTAGAATGATTTAAGAACAATCTTAGGCTCAACATTAGAAAAATTGAAGAACATTGAGACTCAGTAAAAAATCACATATTCTTGTAAAGAAGAGTGTGATATTTCTCACATTTTCACTTTAATTTAATATTTTCGAGAATTATCACAGGAGAGAATTAAGATCCAGACGTCAATAATTATATACTGAAAAATTACAATATTTGTTGGAACTGTTAATTGTTTTCATTTGGTCATTTTCCTATATATGAATTTTCTTCTCTGCATGAAAAGCATCTGCCAGTATTAGCATCTTTATGAGGCTAATACTGGCATGATTTCAGTAGTTTCCTTTAGTATCCCAATTTGCCATCCTCCATAGAGTACTTAGGTCACAAAATGCCTTCTTTGTGTCACTGCTTCAGATAATTATTTTCAGTTGCTGTGGCTGTAGAATTTATTGTTTTGCTGAAGGGACTTGCTATAGTTTGATAGTACTAGTTTTCAGTTGACACGGAATATCACATCATGATTTGCTAAAATAGATGAATTATACCATTGGAATTAATTTATTTCAGACATTATTTGTGTTGCCTATTCCCCACTTGGCGCTCCAAGCAGACCAGAGGTTTTCAAGGAAGCATCACATCCAGTTCTTCTTGAAAATGATGTCGTAACAAGCATTTCAAAGAAACACAATGCAACTGCAGCACAGGTATGAGTGTTTATCTCACAAGCCATCATGCATTCAAAGAACTTTAATTTACAAAATGAATTTACAAAATGTCTTATCTCCTCTGTCATCCCAGATTCCCTTTTCTCTTCTCTCAAATCTAGTACCAACATGCTAGATTTTATCTCTTTATCTGTGTCACTGGTGGGGAAAGCCTGTTGAAAGGAGCTGAATTTAGCAGCTGCATACACCATTAGTGCTTCAAAGGGTTGTGAAAGAAAAAACCTAGCAGTTTGTCATATTACAGTTGAATCTGCTTTCTTTCTACCAGTACACCATTTCTTTGATGCTACAAAGATAAGCAGCAGGCTATTAATGAAAAATTGTATGGCCTTTAGAAACATCCTGCTGCTGCTTGTGTTTACTTCTACTGGAATATGACCAACTTAGTAAGATAGTTTCTTGAACCTCCCTTGAACAAGCCCTCCCTTGAAAAAGCCCCCATGCAAAAGCCCAAAAATGAACAAGCCCTCTTGGGGGCTAATTCAAGGTTTTTTCTGTATTCAAAAGGATGATTGAAGAGTCCTTAAGCCATTGGTGCAAGCGCATTTGGAAATTTCTTTTTGCAAATTTTTCAGCTAGCAAGATGCCTACACTTAGAGTTTTGGCATCGAGTATCCACTGCCAAAATAATGAGTAGATGATGACCCCATTAGTAAATGGGGGCACTTTGCTTGAGTCTTAGATATGCAGTAGAAAACTTCTGGATGTGTAGTATGTAGAATCACAAAAATATGTACTTCAAGTTAGCCTTTGAGTTTTGATCATTTGGCAGCTTTTCATTGTCTTTTCTACAAAGAAGTGATGAATCATAAAGTGAGTGGCAAGCTATCAATTGAAATTTTGTAGCATTCCTTGCAAAGGGGCCGGTGTTATATTATGGAGAGTTAAATGCAATTGCAAATCTTGCTAGGTATTTTGTAGCTTACAATGGTTGCATGGTTTACAAAGAAGAAAAACTCCATACTGAGAATAAATTTGTGTTGAAAAGTTCAGGATTTAACCATTCTTTATTAGGTTTTTTTTTAAATTATGTAGTATTTTGTTGTTCTGCCAAAAGTCAATTTGCCATAGTATTATATTTTTACCCACCTAGCCCTTCCACTTTTAATGAAATTTTGGCTAGAATCTACTTTCTTCAACACATTTAAGTAAGGCTGGGATAGACGGCAAAAGTTAGTTCTTCTTTAATCTCGTTTACATGTTTATCTTGCGTGAAAATTTTTACTTCTCATGTTAATTAGGTTCTGCTTGCATGGGAAATGAAACGTGGTATCCCAGTCATTCCAAAGTCAGTCACACCATCACGAATTGATCAGAATCTTAAGTCATGCAGCGTGAAATTGGATGACGAAGACATGGCTAAAATCAACGGTATAACAATACGTGCACGATACCTAGGCCAGCAGTGGAGCTTCCCTCTTGGAACTTCTGTGGAGGATGGCTGGGATGGAGAATACCTTGGATAAGCATGTCTTTGGGTTGCTTGATTTTTATCATATTAGTCTTATAATTAAGACAAACTGACATTTTCTTGCAATTATATTGATGAAGAATTTAGTATTTGAAGAAATTAGCTGTAGTAATGATCTGTTATGTCAAATTAAGTGGAATATATTGTCAATAATTTCAATTTTTGTAGCCATGCATAATTTTTATTATATTATTTCAAATACTGAATATTTCGTGTTCTTGCAACTCATTTTATCCAAATTTCTCAAACAATTATTATTTCGAGATTTAATTTTTTTAGATCTCAATGAAACAATGTTTCCTACTACAAGCATGTTTTTAGACTTTGTCTTCTCACATAGAGAAATAGTGGCTTTTGAACTACAATACTTGCCAAAAGTCCCTGGGGCACTTTCAAAAGATTATGGAAAACTACAGCCTTCTCAGCATTTCAATCACTACGCTTACTACGCACCCCCTTCCCCGTAAAACAATGTTGGTCAGTTCCTGAGACACTTGGCGTTATTGTGCACGAATAATTTTTCCGTTACCGCATGTACTTCTCTCAAAAACCAACATTGTTTAGGGGGAGTAGGGGACGAATGTACCGTACAGATTAAAAATTTGCAGTGTCCCAGGACTTTTGGCGAGTATTGCAGGTAAATTAAGTGTCATACGCCTGGAATTTTGTCAATTTTGTGTTTAGTGGTTTCCTATCATCAAAAAAAGTCAAAGTCCTTTCCCGCTCCCAATGGCGCATAGGGCGGCGCCTATCTCCGTTTCCGATAATTTAGTTTAATACTGATGTAGTATAATCAACAATAAGAGATGCGTCAATAATCGTATAGCAGTGCACAATTGATCATAACACTTTGGAAGCAAAGCCAATGCAAGAATTCTAGGAGGACTGAGCCCCCTAAAATAATCAGAAATGTTAACAAGGGGGCTCCGCCCCCTTGAGCCCCCCTTGAAATCACCCCTTCCTTTCTCTATACAGAAGTTCAGTTTCTTGAATATATAGAAAAATATTTACTTTTTACATAGGGACTAAATAAGAGTTAATCTATTCTAATTACAATATTTTAGTACACAGGTACATATCAGGTTTCTTGCTACCAGAATGTGACCTGGGTAAAATAAATTATTTATGATATTTTACCACAGCTCAAAGAAGCGGACAACATTCTTTTACATACTGAAAGCTTTTTTGTCCGATACTCATCAGAGAATGAAAGCATCGAATAGTGACCTAAAGGTTAACCGAAATATATATCCAGATGCGGTTAATGTGTTAGGATGCGTCTAATTGGCCCCAAGTGTGACCAATTAGGACCATTAACATTGTTTACTTAAAGAGTCCCAATGAGAAAACAAACTCTTTTTGTCTACACAAGACTGGGATTTGAGTCTTGATGTAAACAGATTCCAAAACACTTAAATGAAAAGACGATCTTGCTTGCCCAATAATCCGTAAATTGTCGTCTGTGTATGTTTTGGCGCATTCTGGACTTGCAATAAGGTGTTGTCCTATGGCCGACTCACAATTAATTTTAGGCTTGTTGCTTTTACATATACGAGGTGACTGCTCTCTTGCGGCATAACTATCCGACGTTTTCATACTCTGATGAGTGTCGGACGATATAAGCTTTCAGTATGTAAAAGAATGTTGCCGTTTTTTCGTGCTGTGGTAAAGTTCTGTAGTGCCAACAGAATATTTATTTATGATATGTAAGTATATGGAGCTCCCTCTCATCCCTAAGGTGTGAACATAGTTTATGGATGGCCCCTAGTATTTTATTATGATCATGAGGTTTTGAGAAGCATAATAGTCAAAATAGTACTATGACCTTTTAAATGGGTGCCCGCTAAACGCGGGCAATTCCACCCCCAACTGTGATAATCTGCAAATTAGCCTTGGAAAGACAAGAAGTGTCTCCACTAACCTGTTCATGCTGAGAGAATTGTTGAGTGATGACAGTAAGTTACATCCTGCAAAGCATGTTGATTGATGGCATCACAGATCACTGTAATTGAGCATGGACCCCTGCCATGCCTGGTTGGAATGTAGAAGACAATTGTTGACAGAATTGGGGTGAAATGATTGTGTAAAATGATCGCAAACCTACGCTAGGCTACATGGTTCTGCACCTGTGCCCGTTAAACGCGGGCAATTCCACCCCCAACTGTGATCTGCAAATTATAGTGATTTTACTATAAACAGTTTTGGTAAGTTTGGAATAATCGNGTTCTAGTTTCACTACATTAATTGCGATGCTCGATATGACTTAAAATAAATTATATGATCTCATGATCATTTAGGCCTCATTCACACTATACCGGATTCATCACATATTTGATTACTTCCTATATCACATAGACCTTCCATCCACACTATACCGGGTGAATCCGATATGCTCCATATCGCTTTTGCGGAGTGAAATCACTCCGCTGTGAAAGTGGTATGGATATCGGATCACTTGACCTAGTGTGAATGCATGAATCCAATACATCGTCGCTCCGGAAACTCTCTTTGAGCTGCAGTCAGCTTTGTTTTCGAACGTCAATCAATTTTCAGGCAGTGACAGTTGCCATGAAAAGTTCCTCTAAACAAAAGGCTTAGTGACGTGATGAAGCGGAGCGGAGTAGTGTGAACAATGTAAAATTTTGATATCGGATTCGGTCAAGAATATGGTACAAGATGAATCCGATATAGAGTGAATANAGGGCCTTAATGACATGTCAGGCCGGAAGAATCCTAAGTTCTGGCTATGTTTATCATTTTTTATCGGTGTAACTTTGTAAATTTTGTGGTCTTAATTTATTTTATTGTATTTTCCATGTTACCAACTGTAGACTACCTTGCTAAGTGAAGTCTAAAGTTAAGTTCGTGCCAATGAATTTTGCATATTGTTTTTTATTGAGATTTTCCTAAGAAATTTATCCTTCTAGCAACTAAACGTCGCTCTTGCCAAACTTTCTCATCCGTGCCTTGTACAGAGCATATGGCATGGAGTTCAGTTTTTTATTAATTTCAGCAACGCTTGGTATGTTAAATGGATACTTTTCATACCATCTGTAGAGAGTGCGCCAGTTTTTCTTTTTTTTGTAATTTTTGATACCTTTAATGTCTTTCAGAGTATCATTTTTTGGTAGACCCCCACCTCCCCCAATATTTGTATTCACTCCAGCTTCAATATTTACCCCATTTGCATTTTTTCCTTCATATTTTATGTCAACCGATGCTTCCACTTTGTTGGCATCTTTGTGCACATCTTTTCCATTTCCCGTCCCAGTCTCTTTACCTTTCGTTTCACCTACTCGAATGCCCAGTGGAATATTTCGTGTCTTTTCCGCTATTGCTTCTAGCCTGCCTTGTAAAGGCGTTTTTCCAAACAATTTCCATCTGTGCAGTGGATTGTCTCGCGTCTTTGCTTCCAAGTCTTCCTTAAACTTTTTCATCTGTTCTTTTAAATGCGCTTGTGCTTTTTCCATGCCTATTCGTGCTGCCGTTTTTGGTTTGGACTTCGGCTTTTTCTTCCTTCCGCTACTGTTTCCGGATGCGGTCTTAGCGGAAGCTGATGCCTGTACTTTGGTATTTACGTTAGAGTCCACTTGAATTCCAAGCTGCGGATTTGGCTTGAACGTTGCTTTTTCTTTTAACGTTTGTGGAATGGGAATGACAGGCACGTCTGAATCACCTCCTCCAGCTGTTCTTGTTATTTCATTTGTATTCATATTTCCCTGATGAACTTTGTCATTTGATTTCTCAGTGTAGCCATTTGTTTGTTCATTAGAAGAATTTATCTTAGGCCCCATTTTCCATTTGTATTTAGATTTATATTTTGAACCAGAACTCGCTTCGCTCTCGCTATTCGTTTTTGATGATGTTTCAGCACTTGTTCCTGTATTTATTGCTACACTTGTCTCTGTCATTGTTTCCGATCCAGACTGTGAGCCGGCGTTCGTACCCATTCCGAAGCCGGTACTGAACCCGAAACCAGGCCACGAGTTTTTAGATGATTCCTTAGACCCATATTCAGATTCTGCATCTGGATTAGTACCGTCGTCAGGCCCAATACTAATTCCAACGCCAGTGCCTGTGTCTGAGTCAGTCCAGAGGCCAAGACCTTGGGGTCTGTCATATTCTTCATAGCTAGGTTCATCAGTATTATCCCATTGGGGGTTTCCACCTTCAAATTCTTCCTCAGCTGGTTCAGAATCACCGCCTATACCGGTAAGTGACTCTGTATTAGCGCCAACGTCCGCCCAAGCTTCAGTNAGGGCCTTAATGACATGTCAGGCCGGAAGAATCCTAAGTTCTGGCTATGTTTATCATTTTTTATCGGTGTAACTTTGTAAATTTTGCGGTCTTAATTTATTTTATTGTATTTTCCATGTTACCAACTGTAGACTACCTTGCTAAGTGAAGTCTAAAGTTAAGTTCGTGCCAATGAATTTTGCATATTGTTTTTTATTGAGATTTTCCTAAGAAATTTATCCTTCTAGCAACTAAACGTCGCTCTTGCCAAACTTTCTCATCCGTGCCTTGTACAGAGCATATGGCATGGAATTCAGTTTTTTATTAATTTCAGCAACGCTTGGTATGTTAAATGGATACTTTTCATACCATCTGTAGAGAGTGCGCCAGTTTTTCTTCTTTTTGTAATTCTTGATACCTTTAATGTCTTTCAGAGTATCATTTTTTGGTAAGCCCCCACCTCCCCCAATATTTGTATTCACCCCAGCTTCAATGTTTACCCCATTTGTATTTTTTCCTTCATATTTTATGTCAACCGATGCTTCCACTTTGTTGGCATCTTTGTGCACATCTTTTCCATTTCCCGTCCCAGTCTCTTTACCTTTCGTTTCACCTACTCGAATGCCCAGTGGAATGTTTCGTGTCTTTTCCGCTATTGCTTCTAGCCTGCCTTGTAAAGGCGTTTTTCCAAACAATTTCCATCTGTGAAGTGGATTGTCTCGCGTCTTTGCTTCCAAGTCTTCCTTAAACTTTTTCATCTGTTCTTTTAAATGCGCTTGTGCTTTTTCCATGCCTATTCGTGCTGCCGTTTTTGGTTTTGAATTCGGCTTTTTCTTCCTTCCGCTACTGTTTCCGGATGCGGTCTTAGCGGAAGCTGATGCCTGTACTTTTGTATTTACGTTAGAGTCCACTTGAATTCCAAGCTGCGGATTTGGCTTGAACGTTGCTTTCTCTTTTAACGTTTGTGGAATGGGAATGACAGGCACGTCTGAATCACCTCCTCCTGCTGTGCTTGTTATTTCATTTGTATTCATATTTCCCTGATGAACTTTGTCATTTGATTTCTCAGTGTAGCCATTTGTTTGTTCATTAGAAGAATTTATCTTAGGCCCCATTTTCCATTTGTATTTAGATTTATATTTTGAACCAGAACTCGCTTCGCTCTCGCTATCCGTTTTTGATGATGTTTCAGCACTTGTTCCTGTATTTATTGCTACACTTGTCTCTGTCATTGTTTCCGATCCAGACTGTGAGCCGGCGTTCGTACCCATTCCGAAGCCGGTACTGAACCCGAAACCAGGCCACGAGTTTTTAGATGATTCCTTAGACCCATATTCAGATTCTGCATCTGGATTAGTACCGTCGTCAGGCCCAATACTAATTCCAACGCCAGTGCCTGTGTTTGAGTCAGTCCAGAGGCCAAGACCTTGAGGTCTGTCATATTCTTCATAGCTAGGTTCATCAGTATTATCCCATTGGGGGTTTCCACCTTCAAATTCTTCCTCAGCTGGCTCAGAATCGCCACCTATACCCGTAAGTGACTCTGTATTAGCGCCAACGTCCGCCCAAGCTTCAGTTTGAGATTCTGATCCGGCTTCTGAGCTAGCTGTTGAGCTAAGTCCTAGTTGTAATGAACTGTCCGGCTTATGAACCGGATCGTCCTTGTCTGTGTCCAAGCCGGACACTTGCATGTATTGTTTTCCGTTATTTGGGGCTGAATTCTCTTCTTTATTCTCTGAAGATTCGATTTGTAGTCCCCCACCTTTTGATACTATTTCTTTATTCCTTGCAAAAAAGTCCTTCATTTTTTCTTTTGTATCATCGGCTCTCTTTGGGTCACGTGTCGCTTGTTTGTTCCTGTTCAATTTGTTGTACTCCCAAATTAGGTCATCCATTTTTCCTCCGTGCTGTCTTAAATACTTCATGTGCTTTGCAAAATCTTCATTAACTTTCTCTGTGTACTTTATGGCCTCATCTGTCCACAAGCCTCGATGTAGCTCATCCGGGTTTGGTTTTTTAACTGGATCTCCAGCCGCAGAGGGGCTGATGTCAGTTACTTGCCCGGTATATACAGGAGCATCTTCAGGAATTTTCTCACCAACAGCTGGATTACCACTATGTGAGACTACAGTTCTTTTTGAATCAGGACTAGACTGAGCACTGATTGCTACAACATTGACAGGAATACCAGTTGGCTTGTTCTTCGATCTTACCACTGTGTCTTTCCTCTTCGATTCATTTTTAAGGTCTTTTGTAGTCTCTATAACTCCTAAAATTTATTGGTATTATTATTATTATTATTATGATAAAAGTTGGTTGTACATACATATAGTTTCTTAAGCTAATTTATGCCAACTATTTACAATAATACAAAAGTTAAATAATAATAAAGATAATAAATGGAACAAAGAAGTAATAAATTATTTCCAATCTAATTATTTTTCTTTGTTTCTTACGATCTCACTATAACCTCATTTACGGATCTTGCAGTTGCATTTATCCCCATTCCATTCTTTGATCTCTCTTTTAAATATCGCAATTGAGGTCACATTTTTTATATCATCGGGTAGTGTGTTCCAAAGGTGAGCACCTCTGGATATGAGAGAATTAGCTCCAATTGTGTTTGTTTTTACATTTGGTGTTTGCAATAGATTTTTTTTAAAGATAAATCGAGTAGATTATAGACAGTTGACTGGTAAAGCTTTACTCGAGGCAAAATGAATCATTAATGGAAAAGTAGTAAGCAATTTGTACCAGATTAATTTACCTATATTTAGCCCAGGCTTTACAAACAATCCATCTCTTTCCAAATCTTTATTGCTAATATCCTTTCCTGCTGCTCCATTTTTTTTAGCGAGTGAAACATCCTTCTCTGTTGTAGCACCCTTTGCCGTATTCTTGTTCATTATTTTGTCTTCTGCATTATCACTATTTGTTACTTTGCTCCAATTTTTTAAAATCATCCTCACTCTACTGTGGCCAGGATTTTCATGTTTTTCAAGCAGCAAGTTGTGTCTTCTACCGATGATCTCAGTCCTAGCGATTGCCGCGGCTTTGCTAGTATCATTAGTTTGTTTGTAGAGCGGTGAATCGTTTTCATTTGCCATTGCAGTTGCATTTGATTGAACTTTTGCTCCATCGATTGTGCTAGTGTTAGTGCTATAACTTGATATACCATAGATGCTTCCCGCAGAGATATTACGGTTTCCCGCAGAAACACTCTGGATTCCTGCAGGCATATGCTCGTTAGGTGCAGAAAGATTTCTACTGCTTGCGACAACATTTTGATCTTCCACAGAAATACTTTGGATAGCCCCATATGCTCTTTCGTTAGATGCAGTTGTGTTGCTTGTATGGGAATTTTGGTTTCCTGCAGATGCACCGTAGATACTCGCAGAAATGCTTTGGATGCCCGCAGAATCACTTTCGTTTGATGTAGAAATAGTGTGGTTGATTGCATAAACACTTTGATTTCCTGCAGATGCACCGTAGATACTCGCAGAAATGCTTTGGAAGCCCGCAGAATCACTTTCGTTTGATGTAGAAATAGTGTGGTTGATTGCATAAACACTTTGATTTCCTGCAGATGCACCGTAGATACTCGCAGAAATGCTTTGGATGCCCGCAGAATTACTTTCGTTTGATGTAGAAATAGTGTGGTTGATTGCAGAAATACTTTGATTTCCTGCAGATGCACCGTAGATACTCGCAGAAATGTTTTGGATGCCCGCAGAATCACTTTCGTTTGATGTAGAAATAGTGTGGTTGATTGCAGAAACACTTTGATTCTCTGCAGATGCACCGTAGATACTCGCAGAAATGCTTTGGATGCCCGCAGAATCACTTTCGTTTGATGTAGAAATAGTGTGGTTGAGTGCAGAAACACTTTGATTCTCTGCAGATGCACCGTAGATACTCGCAGAAATGCTTTGGAAGCCTGCAGAATCACTTTCGTTTGATGTAGAAATAGTGTGGTTGAGTGCAGAAACACTTTGATTCTCTGCAGATGCACCGTAGATACTCGCAGAAATGCTTTGGATGCCCGCAGAATCACCTTCGTTCGATTTATAATTGGATGACGTTGCATTTGCACTTCTATTAAAAGTGTTGTAATATGGTAAGGCTGCGTCTTCAGATCTGTTTGTGCTGGTCGAGTTCACAACAACAACAACTTCAGAACTGTTGTAGTTCTCTTTCCCAACACGAAAGGCATCAGCCGTTCCATTTGTTGAATGATCGAATATTTCCAAAACAGAACTTCGATTCCAAAACAAATTCAACGATTGAAGGTAATACGATTGTGGATTTAACTTGGATTCATTAGATTGTAAATTGAATGATCTGTTATTTGCATATCCTGGATTCCAATATAAATCCGATCTTATCTCATCAGATTTAGATGAAGATTCATTGGGTTGCTTGCCAACTTTGTTTTCATAGCCTGGATTCCAGTATTGGTTAGATCTTATGGTATCAGCAGTTGAAGCATTGGCTATCTCGCCAACAGAGTTGTTTAGATATGTATAACCTAGATTCCGATTTTGATCCGACTCCAGATTGCTCAACTGAGCTGATGTTTTATTAATGAAGATTATAGAAGCACCAAAGCTTGAATTGCCTTGGCTCGATGCTGGAATGTATGAACCATTGTTGAACGAATCGTTCGTTGCCTTTACTTGATTCAGATAAAAATCTGGTCTCAGATTATCTGTCGAGGGATATGGTGAAGTTATTAAGGAGACATTTCTTAATCTTGATGAGTTACTACCTGCAGTTGCTCGATACCAGGCTGTTAAATTTTGGGGAGTTTGTTTTCCATTCAAACCAACTCCGCTTTGCACTGTTGTCTCATTCATGGCATCAAAACTGCTCCTATTGACATATCTTGAATTATCAACGGGGGAAGTTAATGCATCGGTAGGAATGTTAGCATCACTCCAATTTTGATGTAAGTTTAGGCCATCAGTTAAAATATTAAACGATCTGTTCGAGTTATATTCTTGATTCCTATCAAAGCTTTCGTAAGATGAAGAAGCAACAGGTGTCGAATTATGATAGTCTGCA
The DNA here is from genome assembly GCA_900291935.2 of Cassiopea xamachana. Taxonomy (NCBI): domain Eukaryota; kingdom Metazoa; phylum Cnidaria; class Scyphozoa; order Rhizostomeae; family Cassiopeidae; genus Cassiopea; species Cassiopea xamachana. The sequence goes on from OLMO02000252.1 coordinate 13,425,864, forward strand.
ATCCGTGATTGATCTGATTTAAGATTATCCGTTATTATGCTTCCGTTATTTGTCAAAGCGCCAGACACTGAATAATTTTGATTTTCCAATTTGCCAGAATTATTTAGATCGTATCCTAAACTTTCGCTAAAGTTTTGCTGTTTCATATCCTGTTTTACAAGTCCTTGGATATTGGAATTATTTGCATTTTTTGAGCTCTTATCAATTGGAGAATAGAATAACTTCGAATTGATAGTATCATCAGATGTGAATGCACTTGTAGAATTATTTCCGTGTCTGAAAGCAGTTTCTTGATTGGAAAGATTTTGAGTTGGAGATGGAGATCCTGGATTATCTTTACGGATATTCAAGTAATCTGGATTCTGTCGATTGTAATACAAACTGTTTATATTGTCCTTCATGCTCTGCGAACCATTCGCTGATTGTACGTCACGTGACAATTGATATGGTGTATATTTGGAATCATTCAATTCCTGAGAAGTGTAATTTACCGGATTTTCCTTAGACCAGGATTGGCTTGTTTCGGATTTTATTGGATTTAGATCTTGTGTAGTTTCGACTGAATTGTGTGGGACATCTTTTTTATTCATTATCCTTCCATTTTTAGCAAAGGAGCCTATCAGGGAGTTATCTGATTGAATAAACCCAGTGGGTTTATTTTCTTTGAATGCGGTCAGATTTTCACCTTCAAGCGATTGTACCAACGCCACATTCGCCTGCGCACCGCCATCTTGAAGGGCAGAATCATGCAGAGTTTTATTGTCCAGTAGAACTTTTTGTTCCGTATTTCTTGAATCATTAGTGAGACTGGAACCAAATTTTCCTGGTTTCTGACTTTTCATCTTTATCCTATATTCCTGCATCTGTTTCTGTAACCTTTGTCTCATTTCCTCTTCAGTTGG
>OLMO02000252.1:13445539-13466481 GCA_900291935.2 Cassiopea xamachana
ATATATATATATATATATATATATATATATATATATGTATATATATATATATATACATATATATATATATATATATATTATTGTAGTACAATTGATATTGCATAATAGCATGTTTGTTTAGCATATCATATGTTTATATACTGAATTACCAGTTCTTCGTGCAGTCCAGAAAAGATAAAATGGCTACCACCCGTGTTTTGAATGATAATGATTAGCTCATTGGTTAATGGTGATTGATTGATTGATTCACTAATTGATTTTCATTGATTGATTCATTGATTGTTGTTAATCTAGCAACAGTATATCATCAGGCTTTCATCACTAATCAATTTTGAAATTGTGTTACAGAGGATCCAGACCAGCTAAAAAACGGAATGTGGCCTTTTGAGTCAGTGACGAAAATACTTCCTGAAGAGGCAGTGAAAAACGTCACAGACCTTAAATTGCCACCTCTTCCTAGACCACAACCATTCATACCAGCAAAAAAACCAAACCAAGCTCTACAGGCACCCGATGCAGGAGCAAAGGACAATTCTTCCAGTACTGATAAGGTCAAAAATGGCACAAGCGATGCTAAAATTGGTGAAAATGATGCTAGCAATGCTACAAATATAACAAATACTGGGAAAAACGCAACTTCTGGAAATAAGACTGTGGAATCTGGTGCTAATTTGAACAAAACGGAGACTGGAAAGAATGAAAGCATGAATTCTACGAGCATTGCTACGAGCGAGAATGCCTCGAGTGGAAAAGCAGACAACACGAAAGGCAGAAATGACTCGAAAGCAGAGGAAAGTGGAGAAAGCAATAGCACCAAAGCAGAAAGTAACAGCGAGCAGCTGAAAACTGCAAATTTGACTGGAAATGTAGGTGAGAAAGCTGAAGAGAGTACTAAGCCTGGTAGTCTTGCTGAAAAGCTACCGAGTGAAGGTAGTCAAATTGGCACAAGTGTTGGAAAATTGGTGGATCCAGCAAAGCCCAAGAATGAGAGTGTTGTGGCAAGTGAAAAAGCATCGCCTTTGTTAGGTCAACAAGTGAGTCAAAGTCACAAAGAAAATGCTGCTGAAAGCAAGTTACCTCAGTCAACTTTGACAGAAGTGAAAGAAAGCAATCCAGTACAGCAACCAAAACCAAACAGTGTCTCGCAAGAAGCAGCAATTATGAAAATGCCGGAACAAGGTTCAAGTGAGCCTTTCAGGGCAGAAGGCAGTGTGGCATCGAAAAAGCCCAATCAAGGTGGGCAGCCTGCTCAGGAAAAGCTAGTTCAGCCCACAGAAGCAGCAAAAATGAAGAAGCCTGTCTTTGACAATTCCAAAGCGCAAAGTACCGCTTTACCAAATGAACAAATGGGCCAAGCCACGCCAGTTGCAACTGAGCCTTCGATAACCAAGCCTTTGCCAAATGACGAACTTGCAAAAAATGTACCAGTTAAGGGTAGTGGCATGGTGCAAAGTAGACCAGTACCAACTGAGCAAAAGGCGCAAGATAGTGCTGGTCAAGTTGGTACAGTAGCTCAAAACAGCCCTGCAGCAAGTACTAACTTGGTACCAGGAAAAGTGGCTTCAAATGATGTTTTGCAATCAAGACTAGAGGAAAATGCCGTTTTGGCACAGAACAAACCAGCAGAAAGTGCCATTGTGGCACAGAACAAGCCAGCAGAAAGTGCCATAGTGGCACAGAAAAAACCAGCAGAAAGTGCCATTGTAGCGCAGAACAGACCAGCAGAAAGTGCCATAGTGGCACAGAAAAAGCCAGCAGAAAGTGCTGTAATTGCACAGAACAAACCGGTAGAAAATGCCATTGTGGCACAGAAGAAGCCAGCAGAAAGTGCCGTTATGGCTCAGAACAAACCGGCAGAAAGTGCCATGGTCGCTCAGAACAAACCGGCAGAAAGTGCCATGGTGGCACAGAACAAGCCAGCAGAAAGTGCCGTTGTGGCACAAAACAAGCCAGCAGAAAGTGCCGATGTGGCACAAAACAAGCCAGCAGAAAGTGCCGATGTGGCACAAAACAAGCCAGCAGAAAGTGCCATTGTTGCACAAAATAGTCCACTTGGCGGTGCTATTCCAGCACAAAATAAGCTAATAGAGAGCTCAAATTCACCACAGAGGAAGCCAGCAGAAAATGCTCTTATGGCACAAAGTAAACCAGCAGGAAGTGCCCTTGTCACACAGAATAACCAAGCACCCAACAGCAACATGGCAAAAGTTGATTCAGGTCATGGAGATGATCTCAGCTTCGACTTATTTGGAGATGATGCATCTCCAAGCAGCACTCAACAAGCAGATAAGCTGCAAGAAAAAGTTGCCATAGGCAATGGAATGCCAGCTATCGGTCCTAATTCTGCAAATCCTCAGTTGCAAAGCAGTAAGCCAATGAACATAGAAGAAGCAAACGAGGTAACCGGCCCCGTAGCGGAGCAAAATCCCCCGCTCACGCATGAAAAGATGATTGAGTTGAGCTCACCTCCAATCACTAATCTAGGTCATACTAATTTTGCGACTAATAAAGATCTGCATGTACCGTTTAGGAGCACAAATACAGAACTTAATAGGCCAGGCAAGGTAGTAAATCAGTTCATTGGTGCTGGAACAGATCAAGGTAGACAAGAATCTGCTGTAAAGCAAATGGCTCCAAAGCAAGACACACCAGAAGCGAGCGAAGCTGATGGATTAGAGTCAATTTTCTCACCTGCTCAGTCAGTCATGCCAACAGCTCCTTCCATCGTAAAGCCCGTAACACCTTTAAAGCCAACATTAGCAACGAAAAAAAGCCCTGAGACACTTGAAGAATTCGAAAATGAGAGGTTGGTAAAACAAGGCCTAGCGCCAAGCATGAATGAGGGTTTACTAAAAGCATTGCCTTCTGTATCAAATGAGGGAAAGCCCAAGATAGATACCCAAAATAATAGCAATTCTTTTTGGGTTGAAGACTTCGGGCTGCTAGGGGATGCTCCATGGGTCCGAAATAAGGCGCCAAGTGTACCGAATAGCGGCGAAAAGGCTAAAGATAAAGGAGATGAGGACAAAAAAGCCGAAGAGAAAAAGCAGCCTGAAAAGGGAGAGAAAAATAAGGATAAAAAGGAGGCAAAGAAAGACGAAGAGAAGGAGGTGACTAGTGACAAAACAGAAGCAAAGAATAATGAAGGAAAAGGAAAGACTGAAAAGACTGAAGGAAAAGTCGACAATGAAAATAGTACGAGGAAGAATAAGACGGAAGATTCAAAAGAGGAGAAGACTGAGAAGATAAGTGATACGGAGAAGAGCAAGAAAGAAGACAGTAAGACAGAAGTAACGAAAGATGGAAAACCGAAAAACACAGCGAAACAAGATAAAGATGAAAACAAAGATTCAAACAAAACTAAAGAGAAAGATTCTAAGACTATAGAAAGCATTAAAACGTCCAACGAAACAGAAAATGTTGTACATTCAAAAGCGAGTTACCAGTACATTGAGAATAAGACAACTACATTGGACAACCACGAATATCATGAATCTTTGGGGAAGAACAATGAGACAGATGGAAATACCAAAAAAGCCAACAACACTGCCACCAACCAAGAACCCATTCAGGCACAAAATTTAGTCCCCGATCAGAATAGAAACAAAACACAACCAATAGGTTTTGCTGCAAAGCAGAACGCATGGCCTAACTCAAAGGACCCTATCAATTCTCCAGCTCAGCCTGGTAGTCAACAGATGACTTCTGCAGGAGATGTGCATCAAATTTCAAGTGCCTTGCCAGTTAGTAGTGCTCTGCCTCTTGCTGCTCTGCCAATCAGCAGTTCAGATCACCCGCAATTCTTTGTTAGCTCACCAGTTTCAAACCAAACCACAACAACTACAACAAGCCTGTTACCGGTAGATCCAAAAACTGGAGATCATGTGCTTAATACGTCATTAGTTCTTGTAGCAATGCATGGTGATGTAGGCACGATCCCAGAATCCTCTATCACTGGTTCGGATCAAGTTGATTGGATGAAGAAAAATGCTCCTAAGGAGAGCGTGGAAAGTGCTATGAATGGATTTGTTCCAGCAAAGAAAGCGCAAGAGAATATGGAATACAGTATCGATGATATTGGGAAAAAGAAATCTAGTCTTAGACCGAAAAGTGTGGTACCTAACAGTGAAAGAGAGAAAAGAAAGATGATGATAATGCAAGATGTAGCAGGTAGCAAAGTTATTAAAAAAAGTATGAAAAGAGATACCTTCAACAAAATTCAGAAAGCACTGGAAGGAACAAATTTAACAATTCAAAATGGCGTCAGTAGTCACATGACATTTAAATCATTTGTCCCTCGACTTAGTATTGACGACATTGTTGATGAACAAAAGCGAAGTTCAATTCCAAGCTCAGAGGAAAAGCAGGGGGGGAAGGTAAAATCCAGGCGCTCCTGGGAGAAAAATCTTGGTAATGTGATAGGTGCTCTTGAAGGGACGAATTTCTCAATGCAAAATGAAGTGGCGTCACAGCTGACATTTAAGTCGAGCGTAGAGCCTGTGACGCTCATAAAAACAAAGAAATTGCAAAAGATTCTGGGCGACATAGGTGGCATGAGCAAGGAAGGTGCAAATGGCAAAGGAGGGACATTACAAGGGGGAAAAGAGAAGCATGCCAGTTCTGCTAATGGTTTAATGAACAGCAAAGGAGGAAAGTCAAAAAGCAAGAAATTGACAAAAAAGAAGAAGGAGAGCAAGGTGCCCTCCAAAGGGAAGAAGACCATAAAGGAAGTGAAGAAAAAGGAAGTTTCAAAAAAGCAGAAGGCATCGAACAAAAGAAAACGCAATTTGAGAACTGATGTGAAGAGTTTGAAAAAGTTTGCAGCAAAGCAAATCCAAAGTATTTCAAATGAAAATGGGGGGAAACGAAGTAAAACTGGGAACAGTCATTTCAGCTACAAAACAGAAAGTCACAAAGTTCCGCTAAAAGGAGCGAATCATTCAGAGGCAAACATTATATCTACTTTTTCTGGAACAAAGAACGCCAAGGAGACAAAGTCGGTCACAATAACAAATGCAGGCAAAGCAAGTGCGAATAATGCTAAAAATGAAAATGGTACACTTGAAGTTGATACCAAGGCCCAGGATGTAAAAAATGGCACAGAAGACGGAAAAGAAACTCCTAAAAGTAATCCGAAAGAAAGTAAAGCCAGAGAGAATGGATCACTTGCAGAATTAGGAAATTCGACAAAGACTCTTGGGAAGGATGATAGTAGTGATGAAAATGGAAGGAACTCGACGGCTGAAAAGCCGCCAGATAGGGGCGTTTTTGAACCAGATATTGGGACAATGAAGAAAATGCCAGAGACGACAGATATAAAGCACCATATTGTTGGTTCAAGTGAAAAGGAAAATCACACTTCGACTGTTAACGGGGCCGCAGAAACGTTGGTGCGGGGAAATTTAACAGAGCAAAAGATTGTCGATAATAATACTCTATTTGCGGCTTACAATGTTAGGCGAATTGATGAGGGAAGTAATGGAAATAGTACAAACCTTCTTCTAAAAAATATTCAAGCGCATCACATAGATGGGAACAATACATTGAGCGTTGTATACAACACAAAGCCAACTGCAAGTAACGGAACCAATTCAACATCAAAGGCTTTCAAAAGTAACCTTGAGGAACATCATGTTGATGATGATAGTGTACTGCATACAGCATATAGCTCACAAAAGGCTCAAAAGAAAGGGAGCGTCGAGAATTCAAAAGTTAGAGGGGTAAAAGTTCATAGACACAAAGCTGAAACAAGTAAATGGAAGAATCCAAAGGTGCTTACTAGTGCTAGTAATGGGGCTGTAAATGTGCCAACCTCAGCAGCTGGTCGTGGGAAATGGTTTGAGAAAGGGACTAGGGGTAAGATGGTTTCAAGTAAGAAGGGGAAGCATCAAGTATTTGGAAGTAAATCTTCAAAAGAAAGTAACACTAAAGAGAAAAATGAGAAGGAATCGAAAAAAGAGGAAAAGGAAAACAAGAAAGCTGATGGTTCAGCAGAAAGCTCAAAGAAAAGAAGTAAAGATATCAAGAGTCATGGATCAGGCAAAAAGAAAAGTGATTCTGAAGGTCCTTTGTCTATAAAGATCAAAGGAAATGCAGAGAAAACTAAGCCAAAGAAGCTAAAACGTATAGGATTGGTGCTGCCAGAAAAGAATAGAAAAAGTGATGAAACAAAGAAGCTTAAAACTGCATCTGATAAGAAAATAGAGGCGAAAGTAAAAGGGGATGCCAGTAAAGATTACAAAGGAAATGACAAAAGTATAAGTGGTACAGAAGGAGCACACGAGAAAGTGCAAAAAGACACGCAAAAAGAAAGTAAAGCAGCAGTGAAGAAGGTTAAAAATGTCAAAAAAGGGATCGGAAAAGGAAATAAATCTGTAATGGACAAATCAGCAAAACAAAGAATAAAGTGGAAGGTGAAATTAGGAAAGAAAGATCTAAAAAAGGTTGGAGTGCAAATTAAAAAGTTATTGAAGAAAATAAAGAAAATTGCAAATATTCCAATAAGAAATACAGCTAAAAAGCAAAAAGGAAATGTGAAAAGTAGGAAAGAAAAGCGAAAAGGAAAACCGAAAACGGCGAAAGATGACGAGGAAAGGCTAAAAGAAATTCAGAAACGGAAGAAGGTGCATACAATATTCTTTCCTCAAATATTCATGAAGAGAACCCACATCCCAAACATTAGTGGAAACCATGTGGCAAAAGCCAGCAGGCAGCTGATTCCAACTCAAGTTGGAAACATAGAACCATCTAAGGGTGCCACGCAAAACTCTGCAGCTGGACAGGAGCAAGTCTCAAAAAGCTCTGACAAACCAAATCCAGAGAAGGAGAATGGAAACAAGACGCAACCTGGAAGTGCACTGTACGAGAACAATAAGACAATGAATGAAACGAAAAATAAAAGTGGTGACGCCAAAGGGGATCAAGGGAGCAAGAATTCAGGTGATGGTGCATCAGATATTGATAAAGTGTTGAATCTAACTGTAGGGTTTTTGAATAAGACTTTCCATGATCACTTTGGCAAAGGCGCACACGAAAAGGACAAAGTAAATGTCACAAATGACAAAGTTGGTCAAAATGCAACAAACGATTGGAGCAGCAGCAAGCAAAATGGAACAAATAATGTAGAAAATGGGACAAAAAATGGCACAAGTGATGGTGTGACTAGCTTTAACAGTGCACAAAATGAAACAAAGAGTGGAAATAACACTATAACAAATGGGCCTAATTTGGTGGCGAATGCTACATCAATGAACAACAATACAGAAACAGGAAACACAACATCGGCTCCCTTAGGTTCAAGCATGCAGAACTTTACAAATCAGATTGGAAATAGTGCAGCAGGAAACCAAACTAAGCCTTTGAATAACAGTGGAGGATTCAGATCAGAAAGAATCCCGGGAGTATCAAAGGCCGCAGCAGTTTCAGATATGATGTCTCCTATTGAGAACTATATCTTGAATATAATTAACGAGACTGGGCGGGAGAAGTTTGGTAACCAATCTATACCAGAAGGAAAGCGTGCATCAACAAAGTCAAACGAGACAAGCACATCAGGTATGGATAATCTCGCAGCCTTGTTATCAAAAGCAAATGGAAAGTTGAGTTTGAAATCCAACGAGGTTAATATTAAGTTAACACCGAAAGGAAGCGACAAGGCCACTAGAACGATTACAGAAGCTAAAGCCGGAGCGGGAATGTTGCTGAATATAACATCAAAGCGAAGCAAGCTGAGTAGAGGGAAAGCGAAAGGCAAACAGCAAAATAAGTCAAAGGGTAAAGGTAGAGATAAGATCAAGCCTACAAAGTTAATGAAAGCAACGAAAAACATGTCTTCAAAGTCAGTGGAAAATAAGGCTGCAAATGCTAGATTGCGTCCTCTGAGTAAACACGAGCGACCAACAGCTAAGACTAATCAGAAAGCCGCTGCAACTAAAAGTAGAGTGAAGTTTGCTTCAACGCATAAGACTCAAAAAGTAATGACAATTTCCAAAGGTCCTGTTACTTTAGGGTTTGCTAATAAAGTAGTCGGTGCTACCAAACAACGTGTAAAGGAAAGAAAAGGAGATATGAAAAAGAGCCCAGAGGTCAAAGACGAAGTATCTAAGAAAAATGCAAAGGAAACTAAGGCGAAAGTTGGCACAAGTGTAAAAGTTGTAAAACATATTACTAGAGAAGACAATGGGAAAGAAAAAGATATAAAGCACAAAAAGGAAGGGAAGAAAATGAAACGGCAAATTTCAAAAGATAACTCAAACGAAAATCAAAATTCTGGCAGCTTGCCTGTTAAAATAGACGGTCAAAAGATAGATTGGGGCCCAGTGAGTGAAAACTGGCCTAACTATGGAAGCGGGTAAAGCAACCTACAAGGAATTTTCTTCAAACCCGTTGAAGTAGACAGTGCTCTTGATACAAGGGAAAACTGCTTAGTTTCTTTACTTTCTACAAGAAGAAGCAAAGCAAAGATTTGGAAATTTATACTCTCAGAGGCTCCCTGTAATCACAAATTTTTTCAGGAAGTTAGAAGCTACGAGCAACTTTCTGTATCTTTAAAGTAGTATGTTAGTAAAACAATTTTATATCTTAGAAATAAGAATTTCATTACATCTTATTTGTTAATCATTGCCTATTGATAATTTTAAGGGGCTAATTCATACTAATTTAAGGTGAGATGGAACTTTGAACGTAGAAACAAGGGCTTGGATGGAAAAAATTTATAAGGTGATCTATGAGTGTAGAGCTAAGGCAAAGTGAAAAGCATGGAAGAAGTTCAACAACGGAATTTCTAATCCTTGAAAGGAATCGTTTATTTGACCTTAAGAAAAATCCCAGCCTTCTATGGCCATATCATGAACTGTGATGTAGCAGAATGAAAAGACTTCACTAGGAAAATGCTGTTCACAAGAGAAACCTTAGGTAGACAACAAACAAGAGAGGACACGTAAAATGTGACAAGCTACATGCGATACACTCTTTGAATCTCCTTTTTTCCATCTTTAGATTGAAATTGTGTTTAATGGCACAGTTTTAAGGCTTATATTATCTCTAAATTAACATTCTGTTTTAAGAGTTTTTACCCCTTACAATCAGGGGCGAAGTTGCTGGGAGTAAGGGTACCCCCTTAATGACCAAAACTGGGGGTGTTGTGGGGCAATTTTTTTGGCTGCTCGTTTAATTGTCGGGCAATTCTGAAAACTCTCATTTACGCAACTATGTCATTGATGATTCCTTTTGGATGATGAATAAAATTAAGTGTTTCATAAGTTTTTCCTCCCATGTTTAATCTCCGTTTTAATTGGAAGGCCACGTTTTTCTGTCAGGCACCAATGCTTCTCACCCCCAACGCAAATACCCTAACTTCGTTCCTGCATGTAATTTTGCATATTTCGCAAGACTATCTACCGATTGTACTTAAACACTTTTTGTTCAATTATTGTTATTTCTAATGACGACACAAGCTAAGCATATTATTTGGATTCATTGAATTTCTTCAAATTTTTGAATGTAATGCTGCATCTGCTAGTATTAAGGTAACACCAGGGAAGAAATTTTGATGGGGCTAGGACTGACAAAGTGCCGACAGTGAGCGAAGGGAGAAAAGGTTAGCGGACCACGTTCTTAAAATTGGCTAAAAAAAGAAGAACAGATCGTGAAAATACGAACAGGGTATCCAATTCTTTAAAACTTTAAGAGCAATTGGGGGGCTAGACATAATGTTTTGGGGCTTCAGAATCAGGCATTTCCATCAAAGCAATAATTGTATAGCAGCACTTTCTGGTTAAAAATCAAGCATTTCTTAGTATTTCTTGTGAAAAACATGTGTAGACATTTGCATTATGAAGCCCTAACCAGCCATTTTAGTCTGCTTCTGCTCTATGGCTTCTGCACGAATCGGCTGGTTACTGTGAAGGAGGTTGTATCTTGATGAAGGCGGGATTTCGCGATGGCGTCAGCATTATGAAAGGAGCATGAAAGAGCAAAAGTTACCAATGATTCCAGAGGTGAAAATGCTACCAGGTAATCAATACTTAGGTAGCAAAGGAAGCCAGCAGCAGCTAATTCATACAATTGCTCAGTTGGCGCACAGAATGAAGATGCTCCTAGCATGTTGTTTGCAACTATAAGCTGAAGCACGTGGTAGAAATCCTATTAGGTATATCATAAAAAATTTGGGATAAATTGCTGAAGAACTTATGAATGAGTGCATGAAATATACAGGAAGTATTCGTAGATAATGGCACATGCATTGAATACAACAGTTGGCGAACTGATACAGTTCTCACAGGTAATTAATAAAGTTTTATGATAGCACGAGAAAGGTCGAGCACGACAGCAGGGTTCATAATGAACCTGGAAAATCTGGAGAATAGGCTATTTCTAGGAAAAGTCAGGGAAAACCTGGAGTAGTCAGGGAATTTTCTACAATATTTATCCAAGTTAGGGAAAAGTCAAGGGAAATAATTGTTTAGTCTACGTATCATTTTCAGTAGCTCTTTCGTGGTTGTGTTGAAAGTGGTTGTTCCATTTGTTGTCAGTAAATGTGAAATTTATCACTTTGCATATGGCTATAGTAAGTATATCTGCATTACCTATCTATTGGACTCAGTGTTCTTTAACTATTTTGCAAATATGTGAAATGGAAGTCAGAGAAAAAGTGGGTTATTTTGACTATCAGTCAGGGAATAGTCAGGGATTTTCATTTGCGTAAGGGATATGAACCCTGGACAAGTCGTTTCCAAAACCTGGAATCATTTTATTGCGTTCTATTTCTCTCAAATGCAATCTTCTGGCATATTCTGTAACTTTGGTCTTACCCGACTGTGTTTTTATCGCGAAACACCTCCGCGGCTCGTTTCACTTTTGCTAACATTGCATATCTTTGCTTGAGCTTCACTGCCACTGATGAACTGTTGGGAAAGGGGAAATGGGCTGCCAGATTTTTCAGAGTGAAGACCAACGAATACGCTTTCAGCTAAAACTTTTTCAGGAGAAAGACCTGTCATTTCTCCGTTCATTATTGCATTCCAACTCTTTTGTCGTTCTGCTACACCATTGCCCTTCCCCCATTTGCGAATTATGTTTAAATAACTAGTTATTTATAAAAAATATCTCTTGCTTTGGAGCGGCAATTTATAGCCTTGATGAAGCTTAATTGCGACAGATTTATAAGCAAGTTTTGAATATATATTCTGAAAACAGGGAGTGCTCTCTCCTCGATTAGTTTATCTATTGAGAGGACTCCTTCTTAAATAATTCCCTGCATACAAACTTATTGAAATTTTACTAATCTATTTAACTTCGAGTTATTCTAGATTGTCTGTATGGTGTCATTTGTTTTATTTTATTTCTGGTTTATCTCTATGTTGTGGAATTTTAAAATAAGAGAACTGAACTGAAGATTGCGGACTTTTTGGTGGCCATATTTTCATATACAGTAATTCGGGACCATTCATTGATTACACGTTTTTTTTATATAAGAAAAAAGTTTATAAGAAAATGAGGCTCAAATCGACAAAATCTTAAGAAAATCGTAAGAAAATCACGAGGCTCAAATTTCCAAAATTAAGTGTTTTTATAGGCCAAAAATCGGTAATTTCGTCGTTATTGTATTCAAAATGTTAAAGATGGAATCCAAATTCATGTATACAGTATTATTAACGAAAGTGTAAACCACTCTAGCCTGTTTATTTCAGCAAAAGTTAAGAAAAATTTAAGAAAATCTCATGCTCAATTTCGGGAAAAGTTAAGAAAATTGAGGCTCAGGCAAAATAGTGATTTTCTTATAAAAAAAAACGTGTATGTTACAGATTGGGACCGAAGAAGAATGATTATTTGGGCAATCTTCTTCATTACCAAACCTTCGCACTATAAAAATAATACTTGCCTAACTAATACAGAGCTTTTCAAAATATTCCGCCCAACCTTTAAGAGACAACAAACATTATATACCCAACCGTAAGGTTGTCCAAAAAATCATTTACCCGACCTATTTCTCTTCGGCCCCAACTTGAGGCAGAAATAATGAGCGGTCCCTTATTTTACCAAACAATACCCTAACCCTTCTTTATATTTCAACAATGTAATTTTGATTTGACGATATTTCTAGTATATTAAGAGAAGTAAATCTTTATTATCAGAGTAACAATGTATTGAAGATAAGACTTTGACATTGCAGCGAAACATGTAACGAAAGTCACTGAGTCATCTCAATGAGTCATCTCTGTCGCTGAGGAGGTGGATATCCCAGAAACACCTTCGAGGGCGAAGAATTTTAAAGCGGGAAGACAGCATGACGGCGAACATTGAATGTTTTTGAAAGCATTTGGTTATTCCAACAGTTGAATGATGTATGAAAGCACAGATGAATAAAAATAATATGATTTGCAGGTACATATTCTTATTTCTTTCGAAGATTTTTAAGCAATATAGCTACGTTTCTGAAGCTCGTGCTTGCATAAAAGAACAATAGAATTGAAGAACCTCTACCCTAAGATTCCATTATTTTGGTCACTTTAATAGAAACCCAACTTGCCCCTTAGATGTTTCCCAGAATCTTTTGGCTGAGACTGTAAGGTTGGAGAAGCATATGTATTAAGAGGACTCTGGAGTATCTAATAGTTCGGCGGGGGGGGAGAGGTGAGAATAAAATGGTGGTTGTAATTTTCTTGAATATTGATGCACTAGGATAATGTCTGAAGAAGAGAATAAAGGATAGTTTGTTTGACTGAGAAAACCTTGGAGAAGCTCAATAGCTTGCTTGGAGAGGTTGGAGTCGGCGCGAGGGGGTTGAAAAAATTTATAGCTAATAAATGGGAAGGGGCAAGTACTCAGTACTCAAGAGTAAAAATACATTTTGTAAAGACGTTCTGCCTAATAACTTTTGATGGAAGTGATGGTGATATCATGCATCCCCAAGGAATGGAGAGTTACTGTTTTAAACTTGCAAATCATTAAAGTAGATTCTTCGAGCTCTTTATGCCTTGGAATTCATTAATTTAAAGCAGATTTTGGGAAGCTTTAGAAGACGACCCACTACTCTTAACTATTGATTCATGCTACGGCCCTGAAAAGTTTATTTTGGGATTATTCATCAATTTTAACAGACTGTATTCTTTATATTGCACAGAGAATTTAATTACCCTCCCCCCACCACTATCACTGCTTCCACCCATGCATGTGCCATGATTTGGTGAGATTTCCAAGTGTTAGAATGCATAACAATTTATTTCAGAGTGACCTTTCCTGCACAGAAAACAGCCTCTATCAAGGGGGGTACCTTAATTTTTTCTGGGGAGAGAGCACCGTGATTTATAAAACCATTACGGCTAATCATTTCACATTGGACAAATATATTTTGGCATCGTTATCAGATAACAATGATATTTTCCATGAAAGGAAGTTTGCTTAGCTGTTTCAGCAATCTTTTTATTACTTAAGGTAGTATACCCCCATTATACCTTTACTAATATTTATTGCACCCACATTGTTATAATGGGCGTCATTATTGTGAAACCTTCAGTAAATCATAGTTGAAGGGCCTTAAAGCAGAAATAATAGAAATTTTTGGCATTTTAAAAGGTGTGGCTAGAACAAAATGGCTTCAAATTAACCACACCCAAAAACATTTGTAACATGATATCTCCATATAGAGTTATTGCTTTGGCATGAAAATTGATATGCATATTAATGTGATAGAGCTTGTGGGCTTGAAGCAATTTCAGCCCAGTCTATTGAAGAATATTTACATGCCAGACAAAATTTTGTTTTCCTTACTCAGGCATAACCTTTGGCCACGCCTAATTAGATAGCCATTGGAGTGAATTCAAAAATATTGCTTTATTCCTCCTTTTTTCACCATAATTGCATTCTGTATGCCAAGTATCATCAATTAAATGAAAAAATTTTTCTCAAAAATTTTTCATGGAATGGGGGTCTTCTACCTTAAGACCACCTTTATCCTCCCTTAGGTGAGACCATCCAGGTGAGGATCCAGCGAATCAGGTGACCGGGTTCAACCTTGAAATTCTAGGGGACGACGCCCTCTTGCAACTTAGGACACACCCATTTCTAAAACCTTTCTATGTCATGCTATTTGACTGATAGTCATTTGAAAAAGCTATGTATCCTATAAGAACTCTGTCAAATCTCCACAATCTTTCTCGGAATTCTTTATAACTCATATTGTTCTCTGCTTTATTAAAAAGTATCGACTTTTCCTTGTTGCATGCTATTAACTGCATCTAATTTCTATCAGAGTTCCATCAGAACGGCCTAACCACTCTCCATGAATGACTTTCCGATCGCAGCCCGGTCAAACCCTGTGAAGCCTATTGGAGTTCAATGGAGTTTCGTATTGCGTAACTTTGATAGAGTTTTGACCGGGTTCAACTCTGTGAATGAAATGGTTGACCCAGAGACGCTAGCTGTGCTATTTGATACGGCACTGTACATAAGTGACAGACATTTTGCTCGCCAATTGTGCATTGTTCTAGGTTAAAAATTGAAGACAGTATATACAAGAATCTTGATATGTTGGTATCCATTCAATTTGAATTGTAATGAGAAGAAGGAAGGTGCTAGATGACAAGAATTCGTACTGTGTAAAAGTCCATACCTGAAATAGGATTATAAAATACTGCTGAGAGGCTTGAAATAGTAATAATAATCATCACTTGGACTGCAAGTTTAAAAACTTTGGCCTGGTTTTTGAACCTGGTCGGCCCTGTCCAGACCCGCCCTGCCAGCTTAATTTATTGTTCTACGGGCGAACATGTATCAGACGGTGAGTCGATCGGTTGGAAATAGAAATAGAGATAAAAGTTTGCAGTTAGAGCTGAGAAGTTTCTCTTGCTGTTCGCACAGTTCTCGTTGCCGCAATCATTTCCCTTTTTCGTAAGCACATAGCCACTGTTCCTTGGCGTTATTCTTTCATTTCTTGTCTTAATGCTTCGATACCGTAAACCATCGAATAAACCCCTCCCTTGGGGCTTGTTTATTTTTTGGAGTTTTGCATGGTTGCTCATTCGAGGGGAGTCTTATTCGATGGGGGCTTAAGAAATTTTCCTGGTAGTTGCTCATATTTCATTGTTTTTGATTGCGATTTTCTGCGCTTTCAAATTACAGAAAATTCTTTAATTCGCTATGCTTTCACTTGTAGCGCTCCTCCGCAGTCTTGCACTGATCCACAAGAGCATAAAGTTTACAACAGGGGCCCTCTACTCCTCCCCAGGCGCCACCTCTGTTTTCGTGTTTTACGTATCAACAATTTCCAAAAACGTTCTTAGGAGAGATTTTTTTTGATTGCGATTTTCTGCACATTCAAATTACAGAACAATAAGACTTGTTGCATTCACATGTGCAAAACTGATGACGTTTAATCAACAACATAAAATAAAATGTAAGAGAAAAAGAATAAAATACATAAAATTCTATAGAAAGGTAATTGGAATTCAAAATGCATATGAATTGTCGACTTTCTTAGGTCTCAAGAATTCAGTACCGTAAATTCTCAAATAAGTCCTCCCCGGGAGCTCATTTATTTTTTGGAGTTTTGCATGCTATTGGCTTATTGGAAGGGGGGTTATGGTAGTTGGTCATATTTCATTTGAAATTGTTCTACTAATAAGCTACTTTTTAATGCTACAAATACATACTATAGAGTGTTTTCTAAAGGACATACGATTTTTCGTTGATTAATGGGTGCGTTTTCTTTCATAACTCTATATAGGACTAATAAAGTCTCAAAAAGCCACAGTAACATGCTTGGCTGGCGGCGTATTCGAGGAGTGGCTTATTAAAAATTGTTAGTTCTCTGGTGGGGAATTATTCGAGGGTGTCCAAACCAAGGATTTACGGTAATTGTGCATCGAAAGTCCTATAATCGTTTCAAGATTTTTTACCACCAATGTATAAATTCCTTTGGTAGAATAAAACTAAACATGTCGCCCTTTCACTGTACAGTTAAAAAGCCATTGAGACAGTGAGGATACTTTACTTGGAACCCAGGCTAGTACTCACGCACCGATTAAAGTTACACTGACCGCTACTGAGTTTCTGTAAAAAGGGATAACCGGTATCTAGCGACTTTATGTGTTTTAAGAAACAAAATATTCCAAGTGTTATTCCTGTGTTTAATAATACACAAACCTATAGTGACTGTTTTAGGTAGTGTGGGGCCCAAGGCCGACATCATCTGCGGGGGCCTTGTTTGGAAATATTTTATTAACCAAGATTATTATTTAAGTTCTTTTTCATTAAAATTTTTATGCCTCAAGATTCCACCTTGAACTTCCTATTAAAGCCACACATAAATAAAAAGTACAGGGTGCATTTACATGATTTCCTGCGATTTCTTTTAGATTTTTTCCTAGGTGCATGGCCTCTTTTGAGCTACGAAGAGTGTGAGACCTGGAGAGCCATGACCCCCATAGCCCCCCTTTTAAAACCGCCACTGCACAGCCATATAGAATGGCTTTTATTAAATTCAATCATTTTCAAAGGAAGTACTTTGAGGTTCTTCGATAATTGAGTCACACCTTGGAAGTTTGTGGTTCTACAGGTTTTTAGTGATTCTTCGTGACAGTAAATTAGGTGATACTTGATTCAAATCCGTGGCTTCACGGTAGAAAGTTATTTATTGAGAATCTTTGCTTTCTTATTAAGGAAACCAATTCTTAGCAATAATTTTACTCAAATCTAATCAAATGATAAATGTAGCTAATAAATCAAATCTAGTAACTATGCCCAATTTAATCAGTTTGTCGAACAAATCTACGTTTTATTGTTTTATTCATTCCTTTTCATCTTATTTTGTAATGTAAATGGGACATATTAGATGGTACATGTAATGTTTAGGATATTCTAGTGCTTTAGCTCTAAATTAAAGTGCTCATATTTTGCGCAATCTTAATTTGAACACTCCAAGTTTTACTCGATGTCAAAAAATAAGTTTTCTCTAAGTCTTTGATGTTGAGGACGGTGATATTCCAGAAATCATTTATAGAATGGAGCACTTGTATTAGATGATGTTGATAAGGAACCAGTTTAGGCAAGCAACTAACAATTACATATTTGCTATACTTACTAGGCTGTTCAGGCGTGCACCTAGGGGGTCTTGGAGGTCTAGATCCCTGCCCTTTTGAGCAAATGAACAAAAGTTCCTTTTTGTAGTGCCCTCTCTATACCTCAAAAAGGGCATTTTCTTAAGGTGAAAGAGGCGTGTTTCTGAAAATTTTCTGGAGACGTCACCGCCGGCCCCTTTTGTCTTTCCCTGCCATGATAGGAATGGGCGATAAGAATCATTGGTCTTCAGAGCAACGATAGCAGTGAACATCCCGCCTTGCCCCAGAAAAAGTTTTCTAGGATAACTCTCTCTAGAAAGTCAGAAAATACACTTCTGCGTAGTAGGAAAACATGTTTTCATCATTGATCTTCATTTTGGGATGGAAAGTAACTCCAAGCTCCAATCAATTTTGCACGAATATGGAAGACAAAACTTTGATCTTGAAAGTAGAGATCTTATTGTTAGCGAGTCTAGTCAAGCAAATGTGAAAATGATGAGAAAATCTATTGGTATCCATTTCGCCCAGAGAGACTTGGGACTCCGAGAGCTTGTCCCAGAAAATTTTTTTAGATAACTCTCTCTCTTAAACGTGAGAAAATGCCCCTTTGCGTAGTAGAAAAATTTGTTTATGATTCATTCCGGGATGGAAAATATTATCATACTCTCAAAAAATAAATCTCATTGTGAGAGAGTCTACTCTGGCAAATGCAAAAGTGATGGACTGAGCCAAATTCTGATACTCCAAGAAGGCTCTGAGATCAGCCTCCTGGCTACTAGCTTTTAGCTGCAGAATGCTATTCCGTCATCAATTTGTGAAGAAAACTGCCAATATGTCCTTGTGTATCGAAAAGGAGAAGTAGCACACTAGAGTATTTCCTAAATGCGCCTACACGTCCATGTACAGAGATTGATACACCTCGTAAATAACGTAAATTGACCTCTCCCTTACATCCTAAGCAAATACAGTGCCTTTTTCTAGCAACTGTGACCCCTTGACTTTGGAGACAGGTGTTTTATCTGCCGAGTAGACTGCTGGAAATCTCAAATCTTCCGAGTAAATTCATGATTTCAGTCCGTGGGGGGTCCATTTGGACATCCAATAACAAGCTTTGCACACACTACAGATATACACTTGACATCACTCGTTACCCTCAGGCGTTTTCATCCCTGACAAAGAGCCACTTCTTAGAGTGACCCAAGTAATACGCAAAAAAGCATTTACCTTCTTTTGCTCCAAATCGCAAGTTCAGCATGTGAGAATCTTCACTTACTAAACTGTAGAGCCTCCTACTTCATGAAAGAATTCACGAACTACGTGTCCATATAAAAAAGCAACACTGCATTTAATGATCCTACTATCCTGAACACTTTTTGTCTTTAACTTTATCAGTTCTTGCGCTGTTAAACACCTAGAAAATAGCCAGGCTGCAATACCACACGATTCCATCGAAATCCGAAGTGTGTAGCCCATTGGTATTGCCTTCATTTCTGGCCAGAAATCTAAAATTTTGATCACTCATCGTTCTGTATTGGGTTCAAGGAAAGCGTGCACATACACCCTTTGTGGTATCGTCATATTTCTTTCTTTTTACTTGTTGCTATCCTTCATGCGTCCCCCCCCCCCCATTGAGGAGCACGATGCAATGTTAGGGAGCCATGTATGATCTCGGGGGAACAAGTATACTGGTACAATTGTAGATAAGGATCTTATTTATAGCGAGTGGGGGCCCGAACTATTTTCTCTTCCCGTTGGGGGCCTTAGCAAAAAATCATTGGGTAGCATTAGATTAAATATTGGTACATGCTATACACACTTTTTATTTTAGAAGAGTATTGAGGCTCAGAATTGCTGAAATTTAAGAATAATTTAAGAATAATGCAAGGCTGAAGCTTCAAACTTAGAATTTTTGTATATTCGTGCTATAATGGTGCCTCTTTTTAGATCAAGCTTTGGATAGTCAATACAGTATTCATTACTTCTGGTCCCAAAGATTTGGATATATTCCTTTCATATACAGACCAAGTTACACCTTTGACACTTGAAAATGATTTAAGAATAATCTTAGACTCAAAACCAGAATAATTTAAGAATATTGAGGCTCAGAAAATAGTTGGATATTCTTTTTAAAAAAGTGTGCATTAAATTAAAAACTTTTTATTATCAACTATTCTGTGTTGCAATGGCAGTGAAACATAATAGAACTCTATTAAACTATTATCTCTGTGTATGCGTGCCTGCATGTGGGCGCTGTATGATTCGTGTGCTTCATACGCGTGTATTGTGCATGTTTCGTGTGATTGCACTGACAAATCAGCAATTATTCACTTTCTGATAAAATAATGCGTCTAAATCCTATCAGTCAATATCTAAAAACTGAGCTGATAAAAATATAAATATTTAAAATTCCTAACAAAAAATGTTATTTTTTCTTGGGATCAAATATTCATAGGTTAGCACCTATAACTCAATTCTGATTAAATCAGAGTTTAAATTCAAAGTTAAATGTTAAAAAGGAATAAAATGAACAAAACAACAAGAGCTGAAATGGCAAGGGAACCAAAACCTAGTACCAGCAGCTAATATTAATCTATTCCTTCTGATGTTCAATTGGATAAACATTAGATCTTTCTAACTTTCATCATTATTACTCCAAAGGATAACTTGTCCTTTCTTTAATGATATCATACTGCATTAGAGCAGAACTTTTGCAAAAACAGAAGCTACGAGTATTCCTACAACACACGCTAACCAAAACTTACATCAAAAGAGTATGTCTGAAGTTTGAATTTAATTTGGAAAATCAATGGTCTCCCTGTTTTAGAGCTTGCTTCTATGGTGCGTAATTATGAATCAAACCACCAGTTTCACTGCGTTGAATTCCATAGCGATCATTGAGTCATAGGTAAGTTACGAGCATATTTCGGCCTAACAACGCCGAAACGGATTTTTAATGGCAATACACGAGAATGGACTGGAGGTTTTTTATCAGCGAAAAAATACAAATTTGATGGATTTGAATATAAGAAGCAAATGAGAAAACGAAGGTAAGTACGGGGAGCAAAATTTGGTTAAATGCATGCATCAAAAATAACATCGAAGAAACTACGAATAGAATATCATACATTGAAGTTCGATGCACTGTCGTAGATGTTATTTATATAAATGAATAAAAAAGTATCCAAATTGAATTGATTATTTACGCACTAAGGTAGCTTTTGAATGTACCTTGGGAAACCTCCATATTAAGAATTATACCAGATATAAAAAAATTAAATTCAAAATTATATATACTAATGTTTTATTTTAAACTTATCAAAAGTGTGCATGAACTAAAAGCGATGCTGGAAATCTAAAAATTGTAAATTTTGTGCAGTTTTGTAACTTTCATTTAGTTATATATGTTCATCAAACAAGTATCTATTTGGTCGATTCAGTCATCAGAAGATTCCCTTTGTGTAAAAGAACTGAATGAAGGCTATAAGTATATATTGTTCATTTTCATAGCATACATTAAGAGATCATTTTACCAGATAAATATCTTATGTATCAGTTTAATATGCATGATTAGAAAGCAAAAATATAACTAAAAAGATCAAACACTAGTTATGAGATCATGGATATAAAAGTTTATGAAAAGGGAATTGAAATACGAAGAGCTGGTTGTTTATAGTTCTGAACTCATCGGAATCAGAACCATCTCTACAAACTCTATTATTTGTAATTGTTAAATAACAGACCCGTAGGCAGCATGAGTCAGGTGGTATTACCCCCAACAATTTACCGATGCTGTATGTAGAGATGCTCTACACAGTCAGTTTGACTTGGTGTATCATTGACTTTTAGATAACAAACGTTGCAAAAGCGCGGTCAAAACGAAGACAA